>OX578285.1:9884811-10109310 GCA_951217055.1 Gerris lacustris
TTATTGAAAACTGGAGTCAGGGTACCAACCCCCCAAACAGACCTCTACCTACAGGAGGTTACGCTAAACTACCCTATGTTAAAGGAGTCACCGAACGTATCATAGGTGTTTTAAAAAAAGTTAAGCCAGACAAAGTATTCGCAAAATACACAACAAGGGTTATTGGGAACCTATTTTCGAAGACCAAAGATAGCATATCCCCCAAGAAACAGTCGAATATTATCTACCAGATCAATTGTAAGGACTGTGATATGGTCTATATTGGTGAAACTATGTGCTATATGAAGGACAGACTAAATGCACATAAAAACTCAATAGACAAGAAGACACGGAACACTACTGCTCTAGCAGGCCACTGCACTGATCTCCAACACCAAGCTGACCTGAATGCTGAAAATATTAAGATCCTCCATTCGGAAAGAAATATTAACAAAAGAAGAATCCTTGAAATGTTATATATACACTGCAACAGGCGCACTATGAATTATAGATCCGACGTAGCAGGTGTTAGTGATCTCTACAAATTTCTCCTAGAGCCCGGATAATTCTTCCTCTCGTCGCTAGATCGCAGCACCCTCCAGCACTAACTTGCCGCCTCCACCACTAGGTGCTCTGCTGCCACCAAGCTGTCACTTTACCGTCTTTGTTTACTTTTTCATATACTCTCCCCTTGTTCTCTCTTTTTAACTTCTGTTCCCAATTCCTACCTTTTATGTTTCTCTTCCCCATCTTTATGCTATAATCTCTCCATTCTCTGTTCTTCACGTAAGTGATCTTGTCTCGGGTTTTTTCTGTTTCTTCTTTTTTCTATTTTCCACTTATATTGTTTACCTTTTACTTTACTGTTATAAATTCTTACCTTCTCTCCTCTTACCTATTACTTTTGTTTTTATATAGGCTCGCCCTGAAGATGGCAACATAATATAGTTGCCGAAACGTCGGCTATGTGAAAATTTTGGAGTTGATTTTTTATTTACCTGACCGAACCCCCAAGTTGAGTGAAGGCGCCTTAAATATACATCTACGGTCGAGCTGAGTGGTGTGGGTGCTTTTATATATATATATATATATATATATATATATATATATATATATATATATATATATATATATATATATACAAATTGTGTAGTGAGAGACACCAAGGGATGTGCCACGCAAGCGTGACACATAGGAACTGTTCCAACATTAGACATCACGTCACAAAGATGTTGGCTCGGCATTACGCCATGTCCTGCATCGTTTCGTCGCGTCCGACTCATCAGGGGCCCGACGATGCCCACCCAACTCTGGGCCTATACCAACTCAAGAAGATCAGGTATAGGGCTTTATCAGAGACGAGCGTGCTCTCACACTGCCATTCTTGCTTGGCTGGCAAAACAAATCAGCAATGTAATACCGTGTTTTTGCACACTGCAATAAGGTACACAAATTGTGTAGTGAGAGACACCTTGCGTGGCACATCCCTTGGTGTCTCTCACTACACAATTTGTGTACCTTATTGCAGTGTGCAAAAACACGGTATTACATTGCTGATATATATATATATATATATATATATATATATATATATATATATATATATATATATATATATATATATATATATATATATATATATATATATATATATATATATATATATATATATATATATATATATATATATATATATATATATATATATATATATATATATATATATATATATATATATATATATATATATATATATATATATATATATATATATATATATATATATATATATATATATATATATATATATATATATATATATATATATATATATATATATATATATATATATATATATATATATATATATATATATATATATATATATATATATATATATATATATATATATATATATATATATATATATATATATATATATATATATATATATATATATATATATATATATATATATATATATATATATATATATATATATATATATATATATATATATATATATATATATATATATATATATATATATATATATATATATATATATATATATATATATATATATATATATATATACTCCAACTATATACACGGAGCCCCGTCGTCCGTCTTTTCTTTCCACCCTACTGCAATTCGAAGACCAGTTCTCCCCTCCCCTTTTAATAGCATATGGTTTCTGAATTAACACAATTAGTGAATCATTACCAGTCAAGGTTTTTTGTAGTTCTACAGCATCTTTAATATGTTGTAGAATAATTTGTTTTACCTTTATCATTCTAATGCGAGCGGCTTCCATATTCCCTGGGTGGTCTGCCACTGGCGTCGTCGCTTTTACCTTTACCCTCTTCCTCAGATGTGGGAGTTCTTCTAGTTGAGGCCGGTACTCCTCGGACCTGATACCGAGAAGAGGCCCAATAAGACCCGATAAGAGGGCCTTTACTGAGCATCTTGGGAGGCACATTACGATGTGCCAATTTCCCGGCCCTCCAGAAATGTGGTCTAATTTCCATTCATTGGCCCCCGGTAAAATATTCCTTAGATGAATTTTTAACCTCATCTCCTCTGGCTCAGGTATATCTTCCTCCCTTGGACCTTCCACCTAATACATGACCTTAAAAGCGATATCATCTACAGAGGGCGGCTTCCAGTTTTGGAAGGTACAATCCTTTGATATATCATCCACGGCAGTTATTAAGAACCATCCTAGTTCTACAATACCTTTTTTTAAGAAATTTTTATTGGATAACAAAACTAAAAATTTAATTTGTAATAATTGATAATATTATAGATAGGATGTTCGGTGGGAAAGATATGAAGAAGAATTAGTCCAGTGACTACTCTTCCTTAGCAGTAAATGTAGTAAAATTATTATAATACAAAATAACTAATGCTGATAAAGTAATGATAAAAGATGATAACAATGAAATAAGTAATGATAAAATATGATAATAATGAAATAAGTAATGATAAAGTGGATCAATATTACTTATTATAAAACTTAAAAATAGATAATAATAATAATTGATTTTAACATGATATCCGGGAGAAAGGTATATTTTAAGATAATAGATCTCTAGGCCACCGCCTCTTCAAACGTCTTGGTGGGTTGCTTGGGATGATCTGAGCGGACAGGAGTTGTAAGGGAAGATTAGGATGGTGGGATATGGATTCATGGAAGTTTCTATATCAGAATGCAGTTAGATTTCGGACAAAGAGCACATTCAAATCTTCATGGAGCATCGAAAGGAGCATTAGTTATTTTTCTAAGGATTTTTTACTGCAGAATTTGGAGACGGCGGGAATTAGACCCACACTTCCAGATTGTAGGTCCAAGCTAGTTTTAGAACTACATTATAAATACAAAGGTTGTTGCTAAGAGAAATCTTAGACCTACGATCAAGAAGACCGAGCAGTAACTTGTATCGTCGTGTGATATCAGTACGTTTTGTACTTTTGTAGGTATCGGACGGAGTCGGACTGCGGAATGGAAACTTGATTAAGGATAACTGAGGGACAGGTGTTGTGACGAAGAGCAAAGGTAACGTGCATAGTATTCTGTTTGTTTATCTTTTCTCCAGTCTCTTATTCCTGCTATTCCTACACCCAAATAAACCTCGGAACAAATAGGTTCCCAATTATCCTTTTGTGGAATGCTAACGTTGCTGCTCTACACTGCCAGGAACTAGACATATTATTGCAGGACAGAATATTCGGCATTGCTCTCGTCACAGAAACACACTTCACTATACGTTAACACTTTCACATGCACAATTACTTTACACATACACATTATATATTTAATACCGTCCTAAGAACCACACACTTCCCTATACAGTGGAAATTCGCCACCATGGTAATGATACCCAAACCTTCTAAACCTAGTCAACTTCCTTCCTCCTACAGACCTATTAGCCTTCTCCAGTAATGGGTAAAATCCTAGAAAATCTCCATCAGACTTATTCCTATCCTCACAAATTTCCTTCAAGATCATCAATTTGGTTTCTGTTCATATCATTCCACTATCCAACAATGCTATCGCATTGTCGATGTCATTGCATTACTGTTAAGTAGTTTTTGTCTTCTTTTGTTGGGTAACGCTTCAACAACATCGATGTTTCGCGAACAGGCAACAACTTCTTCTAGCACCAGTCAACCTGCAACACACGTGGGGTAGGGTGGGTCGAAATTTTTTTTTTTTTTCGAAATCTAAAAACATGTAGTGATAAAAAATAAATTCCGCCGAAGCTAAATGCCACGTTTAGGTAAAAGAAACTTAATATTTTCTTCATTTTTAGTTTATTTCGTAATCGTCATATGTATAATAGCTTATAAAGAAATCTAAAAATTTAATTGAAATTGTGATATTAGTATTTTTTATGAAATTACATATATAGTCATTAAGTGGAAGAAAGCAGTAAGTAATAGACTGCCTCAATGCTAAACCACTACCAGTTTACTTATTATTTTTATTTTATAGAAAAACTAATAACATGTTTTCACTATTAATTTAAAAGAGTGTATTTTATACCCCCTCCCTTCCCCCTTAACTAGAATTGGGGGGGGGGGGGGGAGCCATATTCAGTAAGATGCCCTAATCTGATCTTAATATTTCGTTGAATGTAAGAAGCTCGCTTCAATTAACTTGATGGTTGCAATGAAACATTAGCTATTTCAATAATAAAATGTCTACCACTTCGTTGTATTTAGAGCTTATACATAATTTACAAAAATACAATGCCAGCACTATGCATATGTGTTAGTGTGCTTACTAGGTGGTTTCCTTTACCATTACACGCCAAGTAAGAACATTTTTTCTGAAACAATTAACCAATTTTTAATTGATAGCACTTAACATGTATTTTTAATTTTAATTTTATTAAATTGTTTCTTTTTTCATCAGATTATATTGACTTGTAGTCATAGTTCATTTGTTAATCTTGTTTATGCTACTATATATAACATTAATTGAATGAAACAGCGCCGTGCAATAATTAAATCCCAGACATTGATATAATAACAATAACATTAACTGTAAGGCATTAACGATGAGCCGAGTACGGTTCATCAGATGGTGTAAAGTGAAAGAGAAGCGTAGCATTATTTCGAATGCGTGGGCATGTTGCTCGACCCATTCTAATCACCCCGGACCGACCCGTCAACCGCAATCAATGGAAAACAGTTGCCTAGATGGGTCGGATCGGATTTCCTTTAAGATAAGCTCTGGGGGAAGATAAATAGTAGCTCTGGGAGGGCGGTCACCTGCTAATAGCGGATCCGCGGCAGGCTAACCTAATGGCACAAGAGCAGACGGTTCCTACATCTGCAATTCATAGCCAAGGTTAATTCGATTTCAATTAACTGAACCTATTGTCATTTCGGATTGGGCCTCCGGGCCGCTAGTTCTCCTCGCCCTAGTAATTGTTTCTCCGGCCGCATTAAGATTTAATTAAAATCCTAAAATCCCAATTAATTTCATCAACGTTCCAAAGTGTTTCAACTGACGGACCACCATTTCTTCTCGCCCGTCACAACAAAGTCCGTTGGATGGGAGAGTGGGCTAAGTACAAAGTTTGCTCAACAAAACGTTCTTTAGTTACGCTTTTGGCTATTTTTTAAAAAAAATTAATTTTGGTTTAGGCATTTATGCGGAGAGTAAATTACGCTATAAAAAGGTAAAAGCTCAATAAACGTCCGAATCTAAATCTATAAAAATCCGAATTATAAAGTGAGAGTAAGAGATTACTCTATACTGATCAAAGATGTTTCCAATTCCACTTTAACTAATGGAGGTAGAATGTGCAAAATTAATAGAGTGCTAGTGCAATAAACTCCTAAACATGATTCTAAGAAAATAAAGGACTGCAAAAACACCACCAATATTAATTTACAATAAGTTTGTCGGATCTTTACCGTTATTTCCATGATTTTCGATAGTTGTATAGAAATATAGAGATTTTCACTGAATAGAAGTTTGTTATAAGAAGGTCCAATTGTATGTAAATATATATATATATATATATATATATATATATATATATATATATATATATATATATATATATATATATATAGAATAGAATAGAATATCGTTTATTGTTTTAAACCTACGTTTGTACAATTGAGTTCAGTCTAACAATTTATGTGTATTTCTTTACATTAAGTAATTATTGATATGCGCAACCTTTAAACATTTAACTATAAATAGATGTAATATAAAATCAACAATAACTACATAATAAATAAATAAATAAATAGAGAGTAAATAATTTAACAACAATTTTAAATATCAATTAAAAACAACAAAAATGTAATTAAAACAATTAAAACCTAGATTTTTAGACAAACAAATATTTAACAGAAATATTTCAGTACCAGCAGTTAATAAAGTACTATATGAATAATAATAATTGTAATAAATAAGTTGGGAGTTGCTACATATATAATAAAAAGGCTCTTAATCTCAATGCCTGAATGGTGAAACTATATACATTATTTACTGATTCAATATTTATAGAGGAAAAGATTTCCTCTATTGAGCTGTAGTTGTGAAGCCAGTATTCCCTTAAATGCTTATAGTGGGGGCATCGAAAAAGAAAATGGTTAATTGTCTCATCTTCATATAGGTTGCAAAGCAGACATTTTATGGTCCCGTCTAAAATATAAACTATACTGTTGTATGTCAGCCTACAATAATCTTTCTTACATATCCTTAGTTGGCTGACAATCCTCAGTTTTTTCATTGGTATTCTCTTGCTGAGATACTCTTCCCCTAATCCTAACGAACTTATCAACCTATAGCTGGGGTTATACTGAGAACCCAGTGCCGCTTCCACATCTTCACATAAGGATTGGTTCTCCATTTTCTTTAATAGGTTGCTTAATTCCTCCTTTATTCGTCTGCTATGTTTTATATTTATGATCTCTCCCCCGTGCACTGAATTAAGGTTTTCTTTCAGTTGCGAGAACCAGTTAAATTTAGTTTTATTGCTTGCTCTCTTCTCCAGCTCCATGTATCTATTTAAACAAGCTTTAGGGAGCCTTTCATCTGGCATGTCTGATATTTTGATCCACCAGTTAAGCATTTTTTTAATTATTTCACCTCTAACTTTCTTACGGCCTGTCTCCAGTCTTACAAAATGGTTTGGGGTGCACCTCGGCCAGTGAAATACTTTCTTAATGAAGTTAAGCTGTACGCTTTCTAGGTTGTTTATATACCTGGGCGCCCAGATTTCCGTACAATAATTTAAGGTAGAGTTGACAATGGAGTATATTGTATATATATATATATATATATACAGGGTGGTCCAAAGTCCCCCCCCTCCTTCTTAACTTTTGAAGGGTTAAAGATAAATTAATGAAACTTAGAGGATCTGCATCATGTAAAGGTATATATCGAATATTTTGGGATCTGTACCATGTAAAGGGAAGTGTGTATTTATCAACTCGCGTTCTAAGGGCAACCACCATTTTGCCCCCAAGCGCTGAAATTTACCATTTTAGCGGCATTACGCCATGTCCTGCATCGTTTCGTGTAGCCAATTGCAGTGTGCAAACACGGAAACACGGTATTACATTGCTGGTATATATATATATATATATATATATATATATATATATATATATATATATATATATATATATATATATATTTATATATATATTTATATATATATATATATATATATATATATATATATATATATATATATATATATATATATATATATATATATATATAGTGCTCGATTTGAGGTTCTATAGGGGGGGGGGGAGTAGAGAGAGGGTAGGTTGTAGTTCCGGTACCTCAATTTCTAGAAATCGAGCACTGTATATATATATTATAAGTTTTTGCGTCTCTGCTGGTCTACTACCAATTATTAAAACATTCATGGTAAGTCCCAAAATAACGCCATCATTTGCCTGCTATATTGTTTTTAAATTTAAATAATAGGACTAACAGTGATGAATCGCTACTCCCAATCCCAAAATTAGTTTGGTCTAAGATGGACGACAGCCATTTTAAAAATAAAATTAATGAATTGTTGTTAACAATTCAGAAATTACCTGTTAATAATCAAGAATAGACAGAATTAATTACACAAAGTATAAAAGCATGCGCATCACAAAAACCTAAATGTAATACTGATATAAAAATTAATAATTATAATAACCCGTGGAATGATAAAGATTGTGACAAGTTAAGAGAGAAAAGTATGGCTTTACTTAAAATATTTCGGAAAAGAAACTCGGATTTAGTGAAAAAATATTACTTAAAAGCTAAAAAAAGAGTACAAAAAATTATGTATAATTAAAAAAAAATGATTTCTTTAGTAATATTAAGTCTAAATTTGAAAAAACGGAAAACACTAAACAATTTTGGGAAACAGTAATTTTTTTTAAGAAACCTAAACAAAACAAAACCTATAAATAACCTAACTAATTGCGTCAAATGAATGGGTTAACCATTTTAAAAAACAACTAAATACTGAAAATGATATTCATATTGAGTATGCCAAACTGATGGATTCTATCTTTTATTTTTTATCTTTATCTATATTTTATGTTAATAAATTTCCTATTTCTATAGCCCCCAGTAAGTAAATCTTCGTTTAGCTTTGGGGCCGCCTCCCCCCCCCCCCCCTCCTAGCGGCCAGTGTTGCCAGGTTCAGCTAGGTTAAGGTGCTCTCCCCGCTCCATTGTCAGTCACAGCTCGCCAGGACGTTGGAACGGAAGGGAACCGCCACATAGATTCACCGCCACACCGCTTTTAGTATAATATCTACTTTGTATAATATTTTAAAAAACGCCAATTTATAGCTACGTCAACACCCCGGCCGGGGTCTTCGTTGCTGTCAAGAAGTATCTCCGTTTCTCCGTTTTTTTCCGACGTCAAGCAAGCTGTACTCCTCTACATGGGTATGAACTTTTCTTGCTAAACTTATGATTTATTTTAAGGGGCTTTCTATCTAAATTATATATTATATTATACATTAAACTACAGTCCATCTTTGCCGCCTTCTTTCCTTTATTTTACCGGCTGCTTATGAATTAGCTGCAAGGTGATAAAAGCATCAACCCAGAATTCTATGACAAACCATTAATAGAAGTCAATTCTCTAGATAAAGATATTACAGTAAGTGAAACAATTAACGTAATTAAAAAATCAAAAACTGGCAAGGCACCAGGATTGGATCGCATACCATATGAATATTATAAAAATTTACCTAAAATTGGATTCGAGCAAATAGCAAAATTATTTAATCAAATTTATCAAAATGGAAAAATCCCTAATTCATTCAAAAGAAGCTTAGGTATTTAAAAAAGGTGATAAGGACATACCGACTAACTATAGAGGCATATCATGTATAGGATATATTAAGTAAACTGTTTACAGGAGTCTTACAAGATAGATTATCTGAATGGTGCAAGAATAATAATATTATAAACGAATTCCAAGCGGGATTTAGAACCAGATATTCAACTGTAGATCAGCTATTCAACTTGACCAATATAGTACAGTTACAACTTAAACATAAAAGAAGAAAAGTTTACGTTTGTTTCGTAGATTTTGCTGCTGCATTTGATTCCTTACTTCGTACCGCTTTATATTATAAACTCTATAGCCTAGGTGTATCGACTAAATTCATAAATATTATCGAAAACTTATATGAAAGTTCTAACTCATTAGTATGGTGTAACGGTAGCGCATCTCAGGATTTTCAAATTAATATGGGCCTTAGACAAGGATGCTTCATAAGTCCACTATTATGGGCTTTATTTATCAATGATATGCATGACTTTATGGAAGGTGGTCTTTGGATCAAGCACTGGAATATCAAAGTTCTTAAGTATGCGGACGACATTCTATTGATGGCTACAGAACCTAAAATTTTACAAAAAATATTAAATAAGTTAGAAGATTATTGTAGACCATGGGGTTTAAAAGTTAATTTACAAAACACTAAAACTATGATATTTAGTAGAGGTGGTAAACGTAGAAAGAACAGTGGTGGTATGGAAAAGAGAAGATACAAATTGTTAACCAGTTTAAATATTTAGGTTTAACCTGAACACCTCAACTAAGTATGGAAAAATATTTTAGTGAAAGATTAGGTATCGCAAAATTTGGACTTAATCATATGTGGCAGGATTTTGTTTGTAGAAATGATGTTACTTATTCAGCTTTTTTTTTTTTTTTTTGGCATTTGTTTCAAAACATACAGCCATGAAAAGAGAGAAAAACGGAGAGCGCTAATTTCCCTCTATGCATTACTTACGAATGACATAATTGGGTTTATCTATCTGATATTAGTTAACAATATAAATCAAATAAAAGTAAAGAATAGTCAATCCTACTACTACAATATGAATTAAAATAAATATTTACATAGATATAATCATAATTATAATACTAAAAACAAACATTACTTACATAAAAAGAAAAAAGAAAGATTTTTTTTATATCAAATCAACTTGATAATAATCAACATGATGGGTAAAACATTATTGTTCATAATAAATAAACAGATGTTAATATTATAATAAACAGATTAAGATACTAATTGGAATATGTTGATTAATAGTTTTATATTTGTATTTCAGCTTGCTTTAAAAAGTTAAAGATAAGATTATATATGGCTTGCGAGTTAGATGCTAGTAGAGATAGATAGTAGAGAGGATTGAGCAAAATTAAAAGTATTTGAAGCTGTATCTCGTTCTTTATTATGTTACGCTGCTCAGGTGTGGGGATGGCAACAATCTAATACTGTAGAATCTTTACAAACATATTTTATTAAAAAAATTATTATATCTGCCTCAAAATATACCAAACTATATGATATATCCATGGAAACGCAACTATTTTCTTTATTCTTGTTTACTTTAAAATTACATTTTAAGTATATTCTTAAAGTTTTAAGCATGCCGTCTACAAGACTCCCTCACTTTTTAGCCAAAGAAATAATCTGCTGATATTTATTGGCATAAAGCTTGGAAAAATGTAGACATTCAGTACAACTTAGAGTTATTTACAGAAGTTAATGAAAAAAAGTAGAGAATGCTTTAAATAAACTTACCTTAGCTTTTCAAAACAAGTATAAAAATTATTTTGAAAATTCTAGATATCATTATATATTTAAAACTATAACAAATTTATCACCTTCTCCTAATAATATTAATTATTTTATAGATGAACTTGATATATCAACAATAAGTTGGATATTCAAAGCACGAGGTGATGTCATGTATATAAAATATACACCATGGATTGACAATAATGATCATACTTGTAAAATATGTAATAGTAGAGAAGAGAAACAGGATATAATTTTATAGCTCGTTGTCCTGTATTATCGGAATTTAGAGTACAATTTTTTGCTAAGAAAATTCTATCTTTTGAAGAATATATATCTCAGCTTAATGGAACTAATTATAAATGATCAGTAAGTTTTAAAAGTAGCTTGGAAATATAGGCACCATATAATATCTGAATTTAATTAAAATTAAAAATTAGTGACTAATAATAATAATCAATCAACTCTAGTAACAATCTAAGTAAAGTTATTATTCGTACAAATTTTTTAACTGTAAAATAGTAAAATTATATATTTATTAAGTTCAAATTATTTTATTTCTGTACTAATACAAATATTAAGAAGCTTGCTTTATAAATATATTTATTTATTTTCATTTTTTATTTAGTTATTACACATAACTTTTCTTATTTTGGAGGTGGATTGAGTTTGATTACAGCATAGACATATTCAGTTTTATTTTTTTGCCATATGTATTTTATTTTATAATATTATGTTAAGAATATTTAGCTTGTTTATACTTATTAAGATTGTGTAGGGTAGGGCGGGGTAAGACGCCATACTTAAGACATTTTTGTAAATTTCTGCCACATTTATAGGAATATCAAATTATATTATACGTAATAATAAAAGTATAACCTTCTTTTTCTTACTATTATTTACTTATTGTTGTAGTCACTGAACAAATATGTTTGTTTTGCATACATATATAACTCCCGAAAGTGGCATCTTTCCCGCATAGGGTGGGTAAGATGCCACTCGTTATTGAGGTAAGCTGCCACAAAACTTTATTAATTCAACAAGAGCTGGCATGCTTTCTATGATCCCATTTTTACTGTTACTTATTACAAAAAGGCATGTCTTGGACAAAGCAACCTTTATTTTGTAGAATTATGTAAATAAATCGTCAATCCTCATAAATAAAAATGAACTAATACAATTTGAGTAAAAAAGTTACCTAATAGTACATTAAATGTTTTAATGAGTATGACTATTTCTAAAATCTAAATTATTATCTAATTAATAAAATAAAATATATAAAAATGGTTAAAATAGACTGCCAATTGGTGTGGCATCTTACCTCACTAACGCAGTGGCATCTTACCCCAAGGTAGAGGGGTAAGACGTTACCAACCAATCTGACCACATAGCAAGAGATTAAAGAATGTTGGTACGGTTTAAATATTAAAATCTGATTGATGACTAAGACTATAGTACGTATCCATAAAAATATTACCTAGAAAATATTTTAATTCATCAGTCATTATTAAGCATGAGTTATATCAAAAAGGTAAATAATGTACTTAGTCAAATTTTAGAAAAACGGATTGAAGATGGAGACGTAGAAGCGTTGCTCTAGAGAGTTCTTCCATAATTAATGGTTAATTAACTATAATTAATGCGTCCTAGCGGTCTATCTGTGAATTATTAGCAAGTGGCGTCTTACCCACCCTTACCATCTTACCCCGCCCTACCCTATAATGTCTTAGATTATACTTTAATTTACTTTTTATCATAGTTATATTTTAAGAACACGTTAATATGAACATGATTATGTTCCATTTTGTTCTAAAAATAATTATTTTTTATTTGTCCAAATAAAGAAATAGTTGGTACGTTTTAAGAATTATAATTATAACGTTGGTCAATAGCTTTTAGAAGATGAGAAGAATCAATTTATTAGAGTAAGAACCAAAGGTTAAAGTAACTTACTATTGATAAGATAGAAATAAAAATTAATCTTTATCATAGCGCCAAAATAATTATATTTACTGAATGTCCTTGTAATTTTATACATAACAAATTTTTATATAATAATTAACGGATTTTATTAATTATATTTCTTTACTTCTAGACTAAAAATAAATAAATAAATAAATAATCAGTTATTGCATGGAGTAATTATATTATTTAGCTATTGCATGGATCTAATATTTAAGAATGAATTTATTAAGAAGTGTTAATACTACAATATATGCTATTATCATAATTAAATTTATTGTAATATTAAATATATAAAATATGTAATTGTGAAAGCAAACTCTAGCGACGGTCTTTTGACTATGCTATAGAAATGCTTAGATGTTAATTTGGTTGTTAATATAATAGAATATTTTGAGCATGTTAATAATAATAATAATAATAATATTAAGTTGTAGGGGATATCATTTATTACTTTTAAGCTACAAAAATGGGGGGTTTTGGGCATGGGCAAATTTTACCTATACATTAGGAGTTACATAAGGGTTAGTCAAAAGTGTGGGGATACCTTAATAACTTTGTACACGGCATCTTTGTACAAGGCCAATAATTGTTTAATCAAAAGAGATATTAAACTTTGCAGTATTAAAGATCTTTTGGGCGCACGCACAGGAAGAATATAGCGAACAAAAATATCAGCCGTTAAAATATCTAAAATGGCGGATTATTTATGTCACGCGAAAAATAATGAAATTTTGAGTGGGGTATAAAATAAAGTTAAATTTTCCATGTCATTTTGCCAACAAATATCAAAATTTTACGCAAAAAACAATATATCTGACGTTACTAAAAAAAAAAAAAAATGCTAATTGTACAGTCTACTGAGCCGTAGAAAATATAATAATAACAATTCGATCTGATTAGTGTCCCTAGGGAAATTGTTTTCATGTTCAGCAGTTTCTTAGCCGATTAATAATTTCATGTTCACAATACCAACGAAACCCTTTTTACGTGGGACTTCACACACAACCATTTTTTGTATCTCTTATTTTATTATAAACTGACTATACATGACACAAACACAACAACACTAGCGCATACCTCAGATTTTCATCACTTTTTGATTGACTTTTACCCCCAAAATTGGAAATTGAGGAGTAGCTGACAAATTTTAATGAAAACCCCTTCTGAGTTACATCTCATTTGAAAGATCTTGATAAATGAAAAAAGAAATGCAGAAATGTTAAAAAATATTCTAGAAACGAATAAACTTGAAACTAATGAAATACTGGTGTCGTTTGATGTTCAAGCATTATTCACAAGTGTACCTTTAACGGAAGTTTACAAAATCATTAGCAAACAATGGGAAACAATTTTACCTTATACTACTATTAAATGCAAGCATACTTACCTAGAAGTTTTCAAATTTTGTGGTAATAACTCTTATTTCCTTTATGACAATGAACTATATCGACAAATAGGAGGTATGCAAATGGGAAATAGCTTATCAGTAAACATTAGCGGGATATTCATGAATGAAGTTTTAGACACTATTCTTAATAAAATAACAATCAAACCTAAATTAGTTAAAAAAAATACATGATGACCTGTTTCTGATCCCTAAACAATCAGAATTAGGCACAATCCTTCGGGAATTAAACAATTTTCATCATAATATTGTTTTTACACATGAAACTGAGATAGATAGAAAACTAAACTACTTAAATTGCACAGTAATTAAAGAATTATACGGTAGCCTTAAAACAAAATGGTATGATAAAAGTATTAAAAATAATAAATTTCTAAATTACTTTTCTAGTCATCCTTACCATCAGAAAATCAACACTGTTTCGAATTTAATCCAAACCGCTATTAAATTAACACACCCCACCCTTATTCCCGCAATCAAAACAATAATTAACAAGAATTTTTTTTTTTTTTTTTATCCATTGAAACTGATTTAATCACTTTGGTATAAACAGTACAATAATAAAATAAAAATTAACAGCCCAGAAACTATTGCTGAAAAAACTGTTCCAAATTCGTATAAATTAATGACTTATATTCAAGGCTTAAGTGAAAAGATTAAACGTACATTTCATGAGTTTGATTGTAAAGATATCGTATTTGGGATGAAACCAAGAAATAAAATTCAGAATAATTTTTTTTACAAATACCAAAGATAAAATAAACAAGGATGAACAAAATAATATAATTTATCAAATTCCATGTGATAATTGTGAGTTAGTCTTCTCTAATGATTGTTGGTCATTTCCAACAATCATTAGAGAATAGACTGAAAGGACATAAAACTAATATAAAAACGTTTGAAAATAAAAATAAAAGAAGTAATGATAAAATAAACTTAGTAACTCATAATAATGAAGGAACTGAACCTCAAAAAAACAATAATTATACTGCACTCGTAGATCACATTAGTCTGAGTGGACATAATATGAATTTTGACAAAACTATAATACTTAATACAGTAATGCTTTACAAACTTTAGAATGCCATTTTCAAAAAAGAAAATTTAAATCTACATAACATAAAAATACTTCAAATCTATATGAAACACGAGGGTGTTGCACTTATACCTTATACCGTCATTTACGCTTTGTTATATTGTTATTGATTAATCATATTTTCAAGGGGGTTAAAAAGTCAGAGGTAAATAAAAAATAAAAAATTTGAAGATTCTAAAAATGTTCTTTTTCACGAGAACAAAGAAATTACTACAATATGAAACCTAATAAAATCCTACGAGTACAAGCAGAGGCTCTACACCAAAGCTGTAAACAAACTGGCATTGTCATCTCGTGACGATAAAAGGCATATCTTGCCGGACAAGGTTTTAACTTTGGCTCATGGGCATTATAGTATGTATACTCGATGAAGAAGAAGAAGAAGTGATAATAGAAGGGTTCTAAAAGAGGTGACATGAAAAAGACTGGTCACCATGGTACAGTACACCTTGGTTCATGGGCACTGCACACTCGGCATAAAAAATAAATAAATATAAATAATTAATATAAGTAGCAACATGCCTTATTAAGAGATCAGTATGCTTGTGACGACTGGCAAAAGAGGACGTTATCTTAACAAACTTATCGACGATATACCCATTGAGTTATATCCGCCGGGTGATTATCAATTTTGGGCTTAATTGAGTTATATCCTGAGCTTGAACGCAGGATGGCACAAGGTCAAACTGGAATCAACCTCCTAGATGAAGGCTGCAGAGAGCACGACATTGCCTACGCTCAAAGCAAAGATTCAGAGGTGAGAAGAAGAGCAGACCATAAGCTGGCCGAGGCAGCTTGAAAACGGACAGAAGCTTCTGATTCGAGTTGGGGTGAAAAAGCGTCTGCTTGGGCAGTCACAACGGCTATGAAAACTTAAAGTAAAATGGGAGGTAAACTGAAGTGTACTGCTACGACGAGACTGACAAAAGGTATGGCAATGGCTAAACAGGCTCCCAAGAATGGGTCCCCAGGATGGGTCGAGTGTATACCAAAAAACAGTGTCTGCTTTACGAGCCGCGAGACTTAGAGTTGGGCCGAGACGACAAGGTAAAAAGACATAAAATTCCGCGAGTAATACCGGTTCTTTCTTAAGCTACAATACCTGCCCTTGCAGCCTTAGGTTCAGAGGAGGGGGGTGCTGCCAGTCTTGTCAAAACAATTAACGAAGGTCGACAAGCGAGTCAGACCTTGGAGGAGGCTCGATGGCACAACAAGAAGATGGAGATTGGTATCAGCAAGGGGCTGTTTCTCAAGCCATATAAGCAGGAACTTGGTCTGTATGTGAAGGCAATTAACTAACTGTAAGCCTCCCGAACAGGACATACACTGACTATGACGAATTATCATGAATCGACTCCATGTGCCCTCATTTCGAGGCGTCTTCATGAGAAACCAATTGCCTGAGTGGAGGCGAAACATGCGATTCGGGCAGCATTGGACTGCATATTACTTAAAGGAGACTTATTTGTTTAAATAGTTTCGGTAATTTGCAACCGCCACCAGAACTTGCTTACTATCTCAAAGGGACTACTATAACCTACAATCGAAAGCAAGAACAGCCCTTCTACAGTATCGGTCACCTTTGTGTCTTGTTTATATTACTCATATCAACTTAGGACTGAGTCAGTCATGTCTCTGACGTTAACCTTTACCGGTTACAAGTCAATATTCACCTATGTTTTTCCCACCAGTGCACTTTAACGGTTTCGATTGGTCCAGCGCATTGTTATCCTTTGAACCTACAATTCGATACCGAATGTAGACGAGACTATCAGTCGAGTTTACTTTATGAATGATGACAAACAATGTGATAAAAAAAAATGCTACTTTCTCATAGTTTATTGCTCATATTAAAACTAAATTTCTCGATGATATTCAAGTAAGTTTGGTTCAAGTAGGTTTTCTCTAAAAGGTAAACGAATAGTAATAAAAACAACATGACTATTCGACGATTTAGAAGGTACACTTTAACTAATGTTGGCTTCAAGCGCGGTGCAATTCTCGATGCCAACATAGAGCTAACAACTCCAGTGGACATGAGTAGGACGATATCGTATGGAAAGATTGTAGTGGGTGATAATATGATAGAACTGCCCAAAGGTTTGTATGAACTGAGCGATATTGCCAAGGTGCTCTCTAGGTAAGACATTTATGTGAAGGAGCAACACAACACGCTCACCTGTGCTGTGATAAGTAAAAAAAAAAAATAATTAAACTTTAAATAGATTAATAATATTGGGAGCATTTTCTGATTTGAACCGAAAATATTGCTGAAAAATTAAAGCTATTTTTCGGATACAATTAACGACATATTCAAAGTAAACGCGCTGTCTGTAGAATGTAATACAGTTACCGGTTCGTATGAAAATGGTGAAGAGTCTCGTGTCCTTCATCAGTTCTTCCCCACCGCAGCTCTAGGAAAGAAGATTGTTGAGGTGCCAAAGACAATTGTCTACTTAAAAAATATAGACAAAAATGCTCGATTCGATTACAATCGCTATAAAGGATCAAGAGGATCGGCCAGTGGATTTTCGCAGAGAAACGATTACCTTTCGCATTCACCTCAAGCGTATCGATAGACTTTAAATACAGCAACCCCCTATAGACCGGCTTTAATAGACCTTTGCTTGTCACAGGGTTAATGTCTGTCAACCGAAAGTTCTAACTGAATCTTAGCTACAGAGTTCGCAATGGAAAGCGCAACATTGCTAGACTTGGGAAGTGAGCCCAAATTCGACGACTCTATACTTCAACTTGAGTACCACAGTCATCTAATATAAAATTGGGGGAGTTTCCTCCATAAACTCAGAAATATCAGTGGTTGCAAAAGAATCGTGATGCAGTCAGTCAGTGTTATATGGATTTTATATACATACAAATATATATTATATGTAAGTAATATAAATTTATTATGGAACACAGTAAGTATATGAACAATTCAATTAAATTTTTTTAACACAGTAATAATGCTTATTTACTTATTCACAAGCTAAAAATACATTCATTTCTATGGTTTTTAGGATTTTTTTTAGAAAACTTAATATCTAGCAATACATATTTTAACATTCTAGTTATTATGTTTTGTAATATACTATAGTATATTTCTATAGCATACATTATGTTTCTCAAAAATGTTATTTCCGTGTTACTTCACTTGACGGCTTATTATAATTATTAGTTATTATGAATTAATTCCTTGATAAAAATATAGTAACAAAAAATATTTTGAACTTTACAGTAAAACAATATTTTTCGGGTAATGAAGAGGAAGGTGCTAACGGAAAATAAAAGAAACCCGAATAATCTTCTTTTTTTTAACTTAATTACATCTATAATGGCATTAACGTAGTATATAGATTGTTGATATTTGCTTGATCTGAAGATCACTGAAAACTTCTATTCGTCATTAGCAGGTAAAGAATACAGAACTCGAGGAGCCTTGTAGACTCTACGAGTTCACTTCGACTCCCAGAGTTCTATATTCCTCTGCTGATGATGGTGTACAGCCGGAACTGGTCCAATGATGCTCAGATAAAGTAAGTATTAACTGTAATAACCCTTGATATCATAATCACTAAATTACAGTAACTTGTACAACTCCTTGTGGAAGTTAGTTTTGAAAATTAAATTATACAGGAGGCTGTATGATCTACAGTTTCCCGTTAATTGAGGCATTTTCCTTTCCCTTTTCTTTAATATTATGGTAAAGGCATATATTTATCCTAGCAGTTTTTCGAAAAATTTTATAATTAATCTTGTACTATTTAATAAAATGCAAGCACCCGACGTCTCCTCTGTTTAAATTCGGCCGTGGGTTACCTCAGCCACTTCTAATGATGAGTGATAGTATCACTATTAGAAAGAAATAGTCTTAATTGTATCAGAGTAAAAGTAATAGCATTAATACAACGTTGAATAGTTGAGCAACAGCTGAAAGGTGAAGAATTCTCAGACTGATCTCTTGTCAGCAGGATTTTGTCTCTGCAAAGGACGCTCTTTTATAATCTCAATTTAATGGTAAAAACTGGCTATCGATTGAAGCATATTCGATTACTCCTCTACTTCTGTTTCCTAACCCGACAAATTTGTTCGCAGTTACAGTAGAAATTGATTATACTCGGTGTTTATAATTATTCGTATTCAAATTAATCACCCATCTTAAAAAGGGTCGAAAGATTTCCGATAACTCCAGATTTGGTTCCTCTATATTTCAGAAGATCATTTGTGAAGATGGTCGATGTTGTAAAAAAGACGCCTAACATTGTGGATGTGATCAGTGGGCTTTCTCCTCTAGCCAGGGCCGTAGGAGAGGAAGGGTAGACGGGTAGTGGCTAGGTTCTTTGAGCCCCAGCGAGTCGTCTCTCTCTCGAAACGGGTAGGTACCCAGCACCACGGGCAGCTGTACCTTGATCTCCTTCTCCATACTCTTGGGAAGAATGATAAACTAAAACAATTTATACACATATATAAAATTAATAATAATAATAATAATAATGGTTGTTTATTGCAGTGATTTCAAAATAACAAAAAATTTAATTATAAAAACAACAAAAAGCTTGGCTATAAGCCGTCAGCTGGAGTTGGAGGCAGATATAACATAATACATATCATCATTAATACAAATACATGCTTAATGAATACAAAATTGTAATAACCAGTGTAACATTTAAAGTTCTTACTAAACACTTAAATAACTCTTTTAAAAATTAATCTAATTTAAAATTGATTAAAATAAAATTGTAAAAAATAATCTAGTGAGATAAAAAATAAAAATATAAGAAAAATAAAATAATAAGATACAATAAATGAATAATTATGAAATTCTTTTAAGAAATTCCGGAGCTTTCTACTCTTAATTGAGAGATGCTAGAAGTGTGGAAAATTCGGGAAAAATGTCTGTTTTGCATAAGCTTTCGAATGATATAATTAAAGCTTAGGATCGACTAGTGTTTATTAATGGTAGATTGAATGTTACCAGGCGTAAAATTTTTCGGACAGGATCTCAACCAATTGTACATATAGAAAGAAGGTGTCCCCGAACGAAACCACAATACTTCGGGTAGTGGTTTCGATAAACAAGTTCCTATATACATGAAACCTTGTAGAGAATAGAAATTTTTCGTTGGACGTTACCAGTCCCAGCTCTGTACAACATTAATCGAGCTTTTATGAAACAAACTACATGCTTCGCTTAATTCAACTTGCTTTATCATAATTAATCTTATATAATGGGCTCTTCATATCCAATAGATTCATGTCCGTGGCGGACTCTGTGGTCTATAATATTCCATTAAACAGGTCAAACTGGCTGTCCGCGGCGGATAGATCTATTCCGCGGCGAATAGAATAGAATATTTCCCCAGTTTGCGGCGAACTACAAGCAACATGACTGATGAATCTACTGATCAATTGATTGATTTTGTTCTGGAGTGCGTTTTTCTGTATGATATGTGTCACCAGGACTATTTTTTTTTCTTTCTTTCTTTTGTCTTCACTGTTTCGATATTTTAGGTTGTAGGAGAATATGTAACTTCTGAAATTTTCCAAGAAATTTATACATATATATATATATATATATATATATATATATATATATATATATATATATATTGTGTGTGTGTGTGTTACAAACATAGAAATATTAAGTAATGATTAAAAACAAATAATCAAAGTTGATGGGTATGTTTTGAGAATGTGTTGCAATGTGTGAAATAATTTGTTATTTTTGACAGCGCGGAAGTTGATTGTATTGTTTTGATCCTAGTAGCGTGTACTCTTTTGTATTTTAGCATGGAACTTGAACTGTTCTTAGTGTTTTTAAACGCGTTAAATAGTTATGGTTAATTGTGTTCTTAGCTTTTTTAAAAAATTGCTATAAAACTGTTTTGTTGAATATAAGATTTATCGGTAACACAGTAATATCTTTAAAACACATTTCAAAAGAGTAACGACGTGGATTTTTTTAAGATTATTTTGATTATTGCTTTCTGAACTGTGGTTACTGATTTTAAAGTATTATCGGCGGCACTTCCCTAAGCAATAATGCAATATTAAACAACAAATAAATAAACTCCCCTCTTTTTTCAATAATTTCATGCACCCATTTTCTTTTTGGTGTTGCTTGCCTCAAAGCGAATAGAAGAAGCAATTTTTCATCGGAGGAATTGCTAGACATGCTGATAATAAAACAAGAAAGAACACAAGTTCAAGAAATCACGTTGTACATTGTCCAAGTTCTGTTTGTTACCCTAGTCCGCGGTGGACAGTTTACTTTCTGTGTGACCACCCTGTCCATGACGGACGGCGGACAGTTTACTTTCTGTGTGACCACCCTGTCCGCGACGGACGGCGGACAGTTTACTTTCTGTGTGACCACCCTGTCCATGACGGACGGCGGACAGTTTACTTTCTGTGTGACCGGGACTTTAAAGTTGATAACCCTTAAAGATCCGTTTTTTGTTAAAATGTTGTTGTAGCTAGTATTTTGCTGTTAAAATTGCCAAGTACTTACATAAACATCGTACTGAATACTGATAAGATGACATCCTCGCAAATTGGTCGGAGGTAAGGGAGGTACGTAAATCTGAGTGTTGGTCCATTCATCAGACTCACCAGGTCTTATTTTACCTTTTGTCACTGTTGCTAACTCTCTTATTTCAGTTTGGACTATTTTATTATTGGCCATGTACTCGATGGTCTAAAAAAAAAAAAAATAAAAAATAAAAAAAAAAAATAAAAAAAAAAAATATATATATTTATATATATATATATATATATATATATATATATATATATATATATATATATATATATATATATATATATATATATATATATATATATATATATAATTTAGACGAAACTATATAAACTTTGTATATCAGGTCTAAAGTTACGTACCAATTCATGTTCAGAAGAATTATTTAACAAGGCGAAAATTAAAGAGAGCGGTCAATAAAACTATAATAATATATGAACAAAAGAAACGTCTATTGCGATTAATCATTCTTTAACTGTAGTCAATTTAGGCACACTATTAGTTTCCAAGATAAAAGCGCTCAATAATGGAGAATGATAATTACCTCAGTAATTTATTTAATACTTCAATTTATATATTTTTATGAGGGCTGTAGGGGGATTTTTTATTTTTTTATTTTATATGTATATTAGCTCCTTTAACTGGGGGCCGGTGAAGCCGAGAGGTTAGCGCACCCGACTCTGAAACCAAGGTCTAATCTCCGGCTATGGGTTCGATTCCCAGAGGAGTGAGAAATATTTCACACTGATGATCTCATCGAGTAGATAGTAAAGTGGCCGGATAACCCCCGTCCTGTAATGACCTAAGCTTTTGAACAGGACTAAAACCACAAAAAAGCTCCTTTAATAGTCATGAGTTCATGAATCAACGGTTTTGGCCGATATATGACAAACACATATACATGTGCATGTGCATGATATAATGACAACATCTGTTGCTTCGAGTTAACATCACACCCCTCAACATATTATAAAATTTATAACTAAGGGGTTTTTTGGTATCAGATAACGGATATGAAGTCAAAAAAAAAATGTGTGGTCTTAAAAATTCAAAATTGTGGAAAATAACATTACTTTTTATTTTAAGGTGTAATTACTTTAGGAGATTTACCTAAAAGGATTGTGTAGATCAGGAGTTCCAATATTTTTGGCAGCGGGCCGGATTAAACTGTCTCATGGGCCGGATCCGGCCCACGGGCCGTAGTTTGGTGGCTCCTGGTGTAGGGTGACAAAAGTTGACGGTTAATAATACCGAAAATATAAATACGTTTTTGTAATATAACATATCGTTGGAACTGCAGAAAATTAAGGAACAAATATAAAAAAAAAACCGATGAAATTCCATTAATTATTTTAAAAGTTATAAGCGAATATAATTATTTATTATACTACTGCAAAGCAGCAGGGGAGGCCACTTCTTTAGTGGCCTTCGAAGTGAGGAAAAGTTCCGAAGTACCCAGTACCCGATTTTTTAAACTCAAACTCATAACGTAAGTAGTGGATTTGAATTTTTTACTTTGTTTGTATCTGAAGGATGAGTATTATTATTATTACTTGCTGAATAGTAAACTTTATTTATTAAATTAATTGGGTACATGTTTTTTAATAGCTCAGAGAATAGATAGTTTTTAAATTTCTTTTTGTAGTTGGGGGGGGGGAGGGGGAGGGGAAGTGGGCTAAGTAAATAAGTGTTGTTTATCAGATTTAAAATTGTATTGTTTTCAGGTGAAAATGATGGTGTGAGTTGAAATTTAAAATTATTGTTGCTTAATTTCTCTCTTAAACCATATTATAGTGGTTAAACTTCCATCCTGGTTGTGAATAAGTGTCACATCCAGGTACTTAATACTGTTACCTGATTCTTCTTCTTTGGTGAATATAATAATTTGGCTATACGAATTAAGTTTATTGATTATCTGGTTACTATGATTTTTATTAATGATTAAAAAGAGGTCATCTGTGAACTCTGACATAAATTTAATTCGACAAGGGCAGTTATCTTAAACTTTTTATACTTTTCTTTACACCTTCACTAACCAACACGAAAAAGCATCATTAATTATAGGGGACCACTAATTATAATGTAAAGTTTAGCTACCTATTAAAATTAATGTTTGCTCATTGAAAAATTAAGGTAGTTAAAACTTGAATAAGTTACTCGTTTTTTAATTTTAAAGTACAGAACAATTATTTGATTTCCCACAAAAAGGTGATGTGTTATCATTTTATTATTTACTTAGTTAAATAATGTTTTCTACTGCGACAAGCTCGAGATAATCTTTTAAAACGGATTACTTACTTCTGTGAGACACGCCTTTGTTTCCTTTATAGTGGTTTTACTTAGGTTTTGGACAAAGGCGTAAACATCGATGGCTTCTCCAGGCACGTATCCACCTCGGTCGATCGAGACTCGACAAAGGATCCGGCCGGGATTCATGCAGGTCATAACTAATTTATGTTCTATTTCACACCTCACCGGTTCCTGTAAACAGATCATAACCACTTTGATCATGTATATATTTATTTTAACAATTTAATTTAACATTTTATTTTAGTGTATTTAAAATCATCATTTAGACGTGGGTTGTATCTTTCATGCCAGTAAAAAATTTAGTTATCGAAAAAAATATAACATTAAATATTGAATATTTCGATCTTTAATTAAGAGCTTCAGTCGAAATATTAGGTATTAGGAATTAAAGTTTTTTTAAGCCTGGACACTATTGGCCATCTCTGAATAGCAGTCAACACAGTATAACTTTCTCGTAAATCTTCTCTGATTTCCACTGACCCTTGGCCAGCTCCTAGGTTTTAAAAGCTCTTTAAAATACTGGCCATCAGGATTTCTTAACTCATATGTAACCCGTTGGCCATAACCTCTCATAAGGCACCGGTTTGAGGTTCAGTGAAAATAATCTCAACTAGGGGATAACTAACTAACTAACTCCATGGCTCAACAACCAGTGAAGGGCCTAGGCCTGCCAAAGGGCTTATTCAACTATTTATATAATGCATGACACAGAGTTAGTTTGTCACTCCGTCAGCTGCATAACCCTTATAATTGGCAGTTGCTACCAGTTTGTAGCTACTTAAGACAAGCAGCTACCCATTTAAATGACGATGCTGGGTGAACATTGAACATCGAGCGAGGGGAGCGGGAGCAGGTCCGGGAATTGAACCCAGATTTAGGTCATTAATGTATGTACTATAAATGAAAACCTATCGACCTCCTCTTAAATCCTAACTCCCTGGCACGATATTTAAAAGTCACATTTTTCACGTTGTTTTTTGCGTGATGGGAATTTCTACATATCCTTGTTAAAATCGCGCCAACCAATCCAACTAAACTTTCTCATATGGATATTAATACTGCATTTAAATCTCTTAATATTTTATTAAATCTATTTATTTTTAAACAAATTTAAAAAGTGTTCAACAAGTGGTTATTTATATTTATTTTTGATTTTAAACAAAATTATATTTATTTTCATTAATAGGTCCGAAACTAGATTTGTTCGCGGGAAAACTAGTCATATGGTTTGATTCGTATTTAAATGGACTACATTTTAGAATCATTTAATCAATATCGTCGGAACCGCTTTTGTTGTTTCTTCAGATTTTTCAGGGGTAGCGCCCCAAAATTTATAGCTCAAATTCATTTCTTGATTTTGCTTCAGGGTATGATTTTTCGGATCATCGACTCCAAATTTTTATTAAAATCGGCCCAGTAGTCTCGACTGCACGTCTTGTGCAGACGAATGACAGCCCACTTTTTATCTCAAAATATACTTTATATTTATATATATTCGTAAATGAAAATTAAAAAAAAGTGGCTCAAACTTTGGAGACTAGAAGTGGTGCTAGAAGCGGGTACCAAAAGTAAAATAAACTGCTTCCAATAGTTTCTGCGATATCAACAAAAGGCTGCCAATTAATCAACATTTAATGTCACTAATTTACTTCATTCAACAATGTTCAAAAGTAAAAAAATATTTTTAATATTTTTATACTTATAAAAAGAAAATAGCTTAACTGAAAATGTTGAATTTTTCTAGCGAAACTATTATCACTGGAAACATTTAATAAGGTTAAGCTACTTGGACTTCTTTAATTGGGTGAGGTATTATAATACTTTTCATTTAAATTCTTACGCTGGTCTAAGTTCACCGAATAAATTCAAATTCATTTATCTATGCCAAAAAATTAATATATATATATATATATATATATATATATATATATATATATATATATATATATATATATATATATATATATATATATATATATATATATATATATATATATATATATAAAAGACTAGTGATCGCAAAACTATGTTAACAATAATAGAGAAAAAATACAATAACAAAACGAAAACCATTAATAATGCTAATAATCTATCAGGTGACACAAAACCATGACGGATTACAATACAACAATTTAGTACGTATTAAGTAATAGAAATGAAACTATTTTGAACCCTTTTAATCTTGTTTTTTTTTGTTTTTTTTAATTATTTGATATACAATAAATAGTTTAGTATTTTTGCCACTTAGAATCAGTACTTATACGTCCAAAGTTATAACCGAGTTGTACACGACGGGATTGGTTAAAAGGAAACAAATGTTTATAACAGCTGGCTGTATCTTACCGATAACGTTGTTGGCTCTAAACTGAGATCAATTGGATTCATCACAATAAAGACTTGTTGGTTTTTATGAGTGAGACCGTTGGGTTCTCGAAGGGCTGCTTTGCAATAATACTGGACCCATCCGTTCTTTCCGAGGAAGGTAGATGGCAGGCCGAGTGGTAAACCTAATTTGAACGGAAAACTGTGGATTCCAGGAGAAAGCAACACCGGTCCTTGACCTAGTAACACATCAGTATATATGTATATATATATATATATATATATATATATATATATATATATATATATATATATATATATATATATATATATTTATATATATATATATACTTAGAACATATCTAAAAACTACATAGTATGTTTGTTTTACACAAATACAAGCATTTACAGCCGTAGTAAAATTTGGACTGCATTAACAACCAGACAATCCTCACATAACATGTATTATTTTTGACATTTCCTTTTTGTGATTTTTCTCTTTTCTGCAATAATTTTTCGTTTTTTAGAACTAATTAAATATTATCTTAGCTCGGCGAGTGGCTACGCTATTGTATTGTTTATTACTAGAAATTAGCAAAACATATTAAAATCGCAATATGTTTTGGAAGGACGTGGACATTTGTTTTGCCCAATAATACAATTTCAGAAATTCTCCCTACTATTTTCGTTTTTCACCATTTTCGACCAGAACATTAATTAAAAATTGAAATTACAATATTATTAATTGAAAAATTCGTCTTAAATGCTAACATGTGAATAAAGTACTCTTGGGCAATAGATAACATGAACCGAAATTTTTATGAAGAAATAATCATAACTTTGTTATTTTTAAAGATATCAGGTCGTACTTGCAAATGAAAGAAAATTAAATCATCTTTTAACATTGTACTATTAACCCCTCCTCTTTAGCCGGACCTGTAGTGAATGATGAATGACATTTCTCACCTTGTTGGCCAAAGAGCCTCATACGGAAGTCTATGTAATTTTCTCTGTCGAAGACGCTGCCGTGACCCCGGGTCTGCATTCGTATGACTCCCTCGCCGACCACGTGGAAATGAAGTCCTGTACACACACATATGATATAAACATTACCAAGCTTTATTTATTATTTTTTTTTTTTTTCAATTATAAAGGAGCTTGAAATACTCTAAATATTTTACAACACACGAGGGCAGCCAATACTTGGTCGCAGTAGCGATCCTAGGTCAATAGTTCTGGGGGGGCTAAAGCCCCCATGTCTTGTGGGTTTAGTATACATTTTAATGTACCAGGAAGCAACACATTTGTATATTATATGTTGTTACAGTCCTTTCCGGTGGAAATCATATATGCAGTGGCGTAGCCAGCGGCAAAGTCTGGGGGGGGGGGGGTATTCGAATAAACAAAAAACATCTCCACAGCCAAGTAACAACAACTGTGTTTAGAACGGATTCGTTAGAAATGTTATGGCTGATGCTTACTGCAGTACAATATCTTACTGTAAATGGGCGTCGTCTGCAGTTAAGTAATGAGGGGAGGGGGGGGGGGGGGGGGGGTCCGGGGGTACACCCCAGGAAAATTTTTGAAATATGACCCCTCAAAACAGCGCTTTTATGCATTTCTGAGGTGATTGATAGTTTGATAATTGAAATCCTGGGGGGGGGGCTAATTTGGTTTCTGGGGGGGCTCAAGCCCCCTTAGCCCCCCCCCCTAGGATCGCCACTGCTTGGTCGTCTCATTCGTTGTGAAGAGACTTACCAGGCAGAGCCTCAAATTATTTTATTCAAACCCTTAAACAAGCAAACAGACGACAAATCATCCTTATATAAAGGTTGCATCTACTCAAGAATATTGTGTACGCGTATAAGTGTCTTGCTGAGGGTGGTATCTTGTCCAAAGATGAGGTAATAGTCCTTTTAGACATCATGCAAAAAAAGAGAATATCCTCTGCACTAGTAAGCAGCAGATACTAATAAAACTATGAATACAATGACTTAGTCCATTAAAAGAAAAAATACTCGTATTAAAATAAAACAATACTATTTGTAGTATCATCTAAGAAAAAACATAATACTTCCAAATTCTGCCGTTTATTTCAAATTTTAATTACTTTATATTAATATAAACAAAGCGGGATAAGTTTTAACAACTAAGAATACATAAGCACAATGGGGTATAGATTTAGTCGATAAAGATAATTATCGGATGAGAAAGAAGGGGAAAAAGTAAGGTGGGAACATTGTGATGTACACACTAAAATAGTATGACACTGTGATGTGGACACTCCACCCAGCCCTGGCCTAATTACATCATCCTCCTTTCGCTTCTCACTAGCCGATCTTTTCCTTGCAATTTTATACTTACACGTGCTTCCCACTTAAAAACTTATTCTTGGCACAACAATTTAACACAAACTTGGTAACAATTTTTTTACGACATTTTTTGGAGGTACAAGTAATACGAGTAGTTTGACGTGTCTTCCCTTTACGAAATAGAAAGTTAAGATGGAAATAATTGGATTACGCTTCTTCTTGGTTGTTAGATAGCCGTTTATCGTAGCCAGGCGTGGGCAAGGTTTTGTTAAAACATACACTTGCCGGTTCCAGTAGTTTGGGCTAGCGTCAGGACTTGGTTTAGTCAGCTTTGTAGAATGGTTTATGATATTCGAATCCGGGTCGACTTTAGGTAGGGGATGGGGGAAGGACTGAAAATAAAGAAATAATGCCAAGAGAAAATATATCGAGTTACTAATAGAAAAAAGTTTTTATAATATTTCTCGTTCCATTTCAGTATTAACTATTCAAATATTACTAGATATTTAAAACAAAAATCATTAATTTCTATAAACATTTTTGGAACGAAGTTCCTTACGGCACGTTACAGCGCCTTGAGCCCGGGAGTGAATCCGAAAAAAACGACCATCACGAAATCGACCGATGACGATAACATTAGTAAAAGTTGACTGATTTAGTTGAAATTTGGTATACATGTTCATTTTACCAATGCCCAGAACTAGATCGTTGGACAACGCTATCCGGCCAAGCGTTCGCGTGCAACGCTCGCGTAAACGTAAGCTTCAAATGTAAAATTGGAATTTTAGGACGGGAAAAAATTCTAACTTCATCTATTCAATGAGACAATCAACTTTTACCGAAATATTTGTTTGTAGTAAAACCATCACTGACACCGCCATAAAGTAAAAGATCGCTAAAAACATTAAAGCGGACCTACACGTTTAAAATAGAGAAATCAACGTTTTTACCGATCTTACATTCTAACGTAACGATTTTAATCAAACTTCATAAACATCGTCTTAAGTACAACCTGATACAAGCTGAAGTTTTTTTTGTTTGAAATGATATATTTTATAATATTTTAAATGGAGTAGGCTTGAGGCCTTTAACTATCTATCAGGTCTTTAACTATCAACTCATCATAATTAACTTTTTTTTCAATATTCAATAGCTATTTATTACTTGAATAAAAAGCTTTCCTTTTAATTTTGCCTTTACTTCACTAAGTGGTTAGTAACATTTAATTTTGTCTCTTTTTAACTCCACCATTTATAAGTAGTTAGCATCATATACTTAGCAGTGTGATTTTATAATTTATATTAAATGAAAAGCGTAAGAAACTTCGTTCCTAACTGGTGTCCCGCGACACCACACGTATTTTATTTGTATGTTACCGATAAATTATCTTAAAGTCGCATTTGGTCATTGAGGGTTTAAAAATAATAAGTAATATTATAATGCGAAGTTCAACAGCCTATAAGCGGCTTGGGTCCACCAAGCGACGTATACAACTAAAGTGAAGGATGAACGGGGTCGTCGAGTTGCTCCATCAGCCATCACCCTTAAAATCCGTATTATAATATGGCACCCTCACCCAGATGACACACTTCACTTCACGTCACTCAACTTACTGCCCATTTATTACACGATGCAGGCAAAAACCCGAACCGTGGTCCCTTATTCCAATTTGAAATTACACATCCTGCTCACGATACAGCATTAATTTACATTGCTGGAAACTGGGATTCAAGAAGAAGCATGATGGAGAATGAGAGGGTTACATTTTATTGTAAAACAGGTTTCGAAATACATGAAAGGTTACATCTCAACCTATTAAAACAAGTAAGGCGCGCTTCATGTAAGTACGTGAGGTGATAATCGCTAGGTTTTTTTTTTAAATTATTAAGTGTAAAATTTTTCTACACTTTAAATTGGTGTATAACATGTTATGTGACTAAAAGTTTTTTAGTCGCCCGCCATATTGGCCGCCATCTTGGAAATATTAAGTGTGAAAACTCCAATAAATGTACAGTTGTCACAAATGCCGAGATGCACCTGTGTGCAGAATTTCATGTTCCTAGCTATAGTAGTTTATGAATTGAAACATGCCAACAGACAGGCAGACAGACAGAGCCGTTATATTATAAAGTTTCTTTTCGTACTTCGTACAGAAACCTAAAACTACAATAATAAATTTTACTGTATAAAAATATTATAAATATATTTTTTCTCTTTTTCTTTTAAGGGTTGATAAATAAGTTCTCTTCTCCTTTCTATTCTAAAACAGTCTTCTTTCAGCTTTACTCTTACTCATGGCTTCATCAGGCTGGTAACATTGTTACTAAGTTAATCCCTGTGAGTCATACAGGGAGGATTTAATTCATATCATGTTTAATATCAAATTTAATATAAATCCATGAATATGAAAAACATTGTTTCGTATTTTTTTATTTATATATATTTTTTTTAATTATGACGAAGGTTTGTGTATGTTATGTAGTTTTTAATTTTTTAATTACTTATATTTTTCTTATATCATTATTTTGCAATTTTTGAGTATTAATAAACAAACAAATAACTTGATTTTTACTAAAACATTTTTTTTTTCAAGGTGGGTCGCGAAAAATTTTAAAATCTCGTACCGGGCCGTGGAAAAAAAGTTTGGGAAACTGTGGTGTATACTTAATTGTTTTGTCAATTCAAGTAAATAAAATATTTTACACAAACAATTTATTTTACTGGCTACTAAAATAAAACATTAATCATTTATATAATGTTCAACTTTTAATAATAAGATATTATTCAAATATAATTTTGTTTAAATAAAATACCCAGGTATTCATGTCACGTTCATAAAAAAATTAAATTTATTTGTATAAAATAACATTTTAGATGCTCTTGGAATAGGCTATAAAGACGTTTTCAAGTAATGTAAACTACAACATTTTTTCCCGGACCCCCCTAAAAGAGAGTCCAGCCCCCCCCCCCCCCCCCCACCTTCAAAATTGGCTGTATCCGCCCTTGCTTGTGATTCTGGTTCATTGCATGTAAATAAAGTCAATGCTGTAGAATTAGTCTTACGAGTTCGAATACTATACTATTGTTGGGTAAACCCGTGTAAAAACAATCTGGACGTCTCCCCATAGTAAACCTTTTCACAATCCTGACAACTTATAGCATAGACTACATTAGACTGCAAGTGAAGTGGTGTTTTATCTTTTGGTTTAGTAAAAAGCGAGCCAACTCTATGTCTACTATAAGCTCAAAAGGATCGAAAATGAAGTACTCTTCTAGAACTGGTAGGTTTGATGTACCAGTCGGTTAATAATAAATTATTAGGACCTCTTATCACAGTTAAATCGAGAAATTATAAACTACCATTATTTTCTAGCTCAATAGTAAATTTAAGTCTAGGATTGAATTAATTGAAAGTATCCAAAACCAACTACTTTCCACCAGTAGCGGATCTAGATCTTGCCCTGGGCGAGACAATATGGAGGGGGTCCCCCTAGGTTAGGGCGGGGTATTGCTGATAAAAAAACTTAATAAAATAACTTAATAATTAACCACTTATAACTTGACCCTATTTTGCGGGCAATTCCCTTTACTTCGGGCCAGTTCATCTCGACCATAGAAACGTTTTTGCTATCAAAATAGTTCAAAACTTTATAAAATTATTACAATACTGCTCATGATAAATTTTTAATCTAACATATTACTTGAACATAAACACCTTAAATTATATAGTTTTCAACTAATCATCACTTTTTTTGTAAACGTGATCGAAGAGAAACATTTCCCCTAAAAACATTCTTATTGTATTAATTAAGCTCTGTTATACTTAACTATTTATTCTTCGTGATATTTTAGATTTTAAATAAAAAGGTAAACTGTTGTTTATTATTTTGTGATCTGTCTTATAATTTGAAAACTCCCCTTGAGCGTTTTACATTTACTCCCAGAATTCATGTTATTAGCTTATAATTTTACATTTTAGTTCCGGTTTTTTAATTTAATTTATAAATGCACATTTGGAGGGGGGTCCTCCCCCGGAAAATATTGAAAATATAACTCTTAAAACAGCGTTTTTATGCATCTCTGAAATATTTTATTTTATTACTTTGTCATAAAATAAAGTAAACTTTTGGTGTAGTTCGTTGGTACAAATGTATAAACACAAGTATTTTTAAAAGAATTTTAATAAAAACTTAAAAATAGTAGTTGCAAAATAATAAAAGTTGTACAACTTAATCATTTTAAATTAAATAGATCAGTCAATAGCCATTATACAATATTACTTAAAATCTGTAATACTAAACTATGTCATTTAATCAATAGTTATAAAAAACATGTTTTCTTAGGGTGGCCATATATAAAGTTTAGTCTAAAACGGGACATTGTATTTTGGGGGGTGGTCGAGCTATTGCTGCCCCCAGACGAAGATGTGGTGAGTCTGGGGGCCCAAGAAAAAATTTGGGAATTTTAATGAAAAATTTGCATTCTTTAGATAAAGTTTTCTCTTTTGACATAATTTGGTAAAACTGCACTATTTGGCCCAACTATTCGTACAGTCCGATTTAACCACCATGGAACTTGAATCAAATACAACCTAATTCTTTAGAGGGCAAGCTTGAAGATTAAAAACAGATTGATAAAGAGGAACGTAATGTTAATACTCAATGTGTAATGGGCCTTCATGAGTTATCTATTTGATAAAAACTGCTGATGCATTTCATAAAACTTTTTACTCTCATTTAGAAAAAGTTATGCATTCATAAAAAGTTTTTTGTATTCCAGTATTTTGCGTCATTGTGACTCGTCTGCCCTATGTCCCCCAATACTTCGCGTCAGAGAGATTACGTAAAGGTGACGAAGGTTGCTGTGACGTCAGGCACCCACCACGATTTTTTGTAAGGTTATCTTTTGCTGGCTCATAATAAACAATTGTTTACTTGTGTTCTGTGGGCATTTTATAGTTTTTTCTCTTTTTATTCAATTAAAAACGTTTTTAACTGTTTTTAACCTAATCATATATCAGTCACATCATTAATAAGCCAATAAATTTATACATTAATAGATGATACAACAAAGAATTATTACAAATAAGATATAAAAGATACCTTGCCTACAGATGTTACGCCACATGGAAAATTGATTTTTATTCTTGGGAAAGCGGTAAAAGTTACACTTATCTTTCAAGGCCCTATGGTTGAGACATTTTTCATTCTTAAGTTAATAAAATTGATTAAAAAATAATAATAAAATAAAACAGCTCTGATAAAACCCATTTGTATATTGTTTGTTATGAGCCAGTGCAGTTTAGTCAACCTAACAACACACACTTTTTTTACGTAAGTGAATATTTCATGTTTTGTTCATGGCACGGGGTCCGCGGACAATTTTTAGTATGAAAAAAAATTTGCCTGTAACATATAAGTATTTTATTTTAATTTTCTATGGCGCGGGGCCCTGGGCGGTCGCCCCCCCCCCCCCCCCCCCCCTTGATCCGCCTCTGCTTACCACCTTTTCTAACAATTGAAAACAAGTCATCTTAATTTTAGGAACCAATTGACTAGAACATTTGTCTAAAAGCTGACGAATAACAATATTAGCCAACACAGAGGACCCCATATGAAGACCAAAACGTTGTTTGTAAACCACAACTTCGAACACAGAATATCTTGCCTCACATACTAATTTAGCAAAGGTAGAAACAACTGTTTTAACTTCCCCCTGCTCTTACCAAATTTAGACCATTGTTAATTAACTAATTGGAATGCAAAATCTAATGGAATGTTAGTAAAAAGATATTGATCATCTAAATACATCGGAGTTGTGCTATCACCTATGAATTGCTGAGACAATGCCTCCTTAAAAGTAACAGAATTCTTCTCATTGAATTTATTGTCAACAACAATATTGTATAAATGGCCAATAACTATTGGTATCTGACATAATAGGGCTTAACGGAATACCTGGTTTATGCAATTTGAAGGCCATATATATTAGGTGCCAATCCAGTAAAGAATTTTAACTTAGAACTTTTTATTAGATTTAAGCCTATAAATTGAGAAATAATTCCGAGCTAATCTAGAATAGCTGTCGCCATCACTTAACAAAGTTGTCATCTTTAAAAAATATTCTTCTCTCTTCATTACAACTGTGTTACCCCCTTTATCACTTTTACATACATCAATTTTAGGGTCTTCTTTAAGAAATTTACATGTCCTATTAAAACACCGCTGAACCTCTTGGGCTTGTTGAATTTTACTACTTGGACCTGCTCTAAAACAGCGTACATGGTTAGTGATAGCATTAACACAATTTGTCCTTGCAGTATCAGCATTATTTAAATCAACACTACTAAAAACGGTTTCTAAATCAATTTGGTGATAAAATATTAATACATCCTCCAGAAGACTACAGCCCATAGCAAATTTATCTCCCTTAGATAGCAATTGCAAACTATCTTGTGGAATTTTCACATTTAAAATTAATAACACCAACCTACAGTCTTTTTTGAGAGGGAAACGATTCTATTGGTCCGCCATCTTGAATGCAACCTTAGAAAAAAATGCCCTACTCTACCCCTGTTCCAAAAAAAAAAAAAAAATATATAACATGGCAACACTGATTTTCCCTTTTTATAACCCCAAAACTACCTCCACGTTTGTTGTTTCCCGCCTTCGATTGTGCCAACTCTAATCTTATAGACTGTAGTAACCATGACCTTGCTTGAAGTATAAAGCTTGTAACTTCCTATCTAAAATATATTTATTCTTAAAAAACTCACCCTCTCGTAGGTTATGCATACTGGAATAATAATTCCTAACTATTACCTCCGGTACTAAAGTGAAACCAAAGTCCATACACCTAACTTTTGGAACGAAGTTAATTATAGCATGTTCTGGAGCCCAGAAGTGAATCCGAAAAAACGACCAAAATCACCATCACAAAATAAAGTAAAAGATGACCGAGTGAGTTGAAATTTGGTACACATGTTCATTTTACCAATGCCCAGGCTGAGTTGGTTGGACAACGTTATCCGCCCAAGCGTTCACGCGCAACGCTCGCTTAAACGTAAGCTTCAAATTTAAAACTGGAATTTTAGGACGGGAAAAATGCTAACTTTTTCTATTTAATGAGACAAACAACTTTTTTAAATATTTTTTTTTAGTAAAATGAACACCGACACTGCTATGAAGTGATAAAGATAGCTAAATTTATTAAGGTGGACCTAAACGTTTAAAATAAAGAAAACAACGTTTTTACCGATATCTTACGTTCTAACGTAACGATTTTAATAAAACTTCTTACACATCGTCTAAAGTGCAATTGAAACAGGCACGTAAAATTTCAACCTGATACATGCAGACGTTCGAGAAAGGAAGAGATATATTTTTTAATATTTTAAATTAGTAGGCCGGGTAGGTAGAAAACTGTTCTTTTCCCTCAGGTTATGTACTAGAAACATACTTTTTAACTATAAACTAAACATGATTAAATTTTTCTTAATATTCAATACATATTTATTTTAAGCGCTTGCTTTAATGATACAAATAATGCTTCTTGTTTATTTTAATTTTGCCTTAACTCCGCTAGGTGCAAACAGTTAGTTACTTTTAATTTTTTCTCTTAACTCCGCCATGTATAAGTAGTTAGCAACGCATACATACTTATCAGTGTGATTTTATAATTTATATTTAATAAAAAATGTAAGGAACTTCATTCCTACCGGGTGTCCCGCGACACCACACGTATTTATTTTTCCTCCCCAACAAATCAATGCGCCATATAGTAGCCCCAATCTTTACATTCAAAATGTCTTTCCTGAACCATTCAATAACTCTTAACATATCATTATAGAAAGGGCTATCAACAAAACCAATTTAACAGCTGAGCCTATGAATTCAAGGGTGTGTTTAGTAAACAGACAAACTCTCCAAAATCAGTTGTTAACTCTCCAAAATTATAACCCTGAGTAAGGGCGAAAGATAGCTGTTTTAAAATAGAGTGGAGAAAAGTTATTTATAACCCTTATATGACAAAAAGGAAAAATAAATACTAATTTAGTTTTTTATACAGTAAAAATATAAAGAAAAGGGTTCACTACGAAGAATAGATTATAAAATAATAAATTATTGGCGTAAACTTGAGCCCAGCGCATCACAACCTTCTGTGCCACTTACGCTCAGAGCAAGGAAGGGGTAGAGGGAACAATACTATAGAATTTGGGATTCAAAAAGTGGTTTACTATGCTCTCCCCCTATACTAACCCTCTCAAGCGGCATTTTTGTGTGAAACAATGTCGATATCTCGATAAAATTATATAAGCTGATAAGAAAAAGTGATATTTTCTTACGACATTTAATATTTTTATATGTAATCCAGTTTTCTTTATAAATATATACTTTAATGTTTGTTGGTAACCTTATTATCTAAAGGCAGTAACGTCGTTAATAAACGTGTAACAGTTCCTAGATAACCAATCATCTTTGAGGGGGGTATCAAATAAATGCTACTGATAAGGATTTGTTTACAAGCGTCTGTGGGAACGGAAGGACAAGGAATAGACCAAGAAGACAAGGACCAGTGACCACGTGATCACTCTAGTTCGGATTGAGCTCGCTTGGGAGGATCAGTATCGGGGGAGAGAATAATAAACCACTTTTCAAATCGGGTTGTTCACTCTACCTCTTCCTTGCTCTGAGCCCTTACGTCCTGCCATCTAATCAATGTAATAAAACAATAATACAAAACACAAATAATAAAATCACAGAGAAACACTTGCATCCAAGTACTTTTTACGGTTATTTAACATATTCGTTATTATATCATGAAATAACATTTTTTTATTTTCCCATCCTGCTCTATTGAAAATAAAAAAGGGAGGAGGGAAATTTATATTTGAGTATATTATAACGCATAAAACCAATAAGGAATGCGAAATTTAAACAAGCATATATATATATATATATATATATATATATATATATATATATATATATATATATATATATATATATATATATATATATATATATATATATATATACACAATTTGTGTAGTGAGAGACACCAAGGGATGTGCCACGCAAGTGTGACACATAGGAACTGTTCCAACATTAGACTATACGTCGGAACAGTTCCTATGTGTCACACTTGCGTGGCACATCCCTTGGTGTCTCTCACTACACAAATTGTGTACCTTATTGCAGTGTGCAAAAACACGGTATTGCTGATTTGTTTTGCCAGCCAAGCAAGAATGGCGGTGTAAGAGCACGCTCGTCTCTGATAAAGCCTATACCTGATCTTCTTGAGTTGGTATAGGTCCAGAGTTGGGTGGGCATCGTCGGGCCCCTTATGAGTCGGAAGCGGCGAAACGATGCAGGACATTGCGTAATGCCGAGCCAACATCTTTGTGACGTATAGTCTAATGTTGGAACAGTTCCTATGTATCACACTTGCGTGGCACATCCCTTGGTGTCTCTCACTACACAAATTGTGTACCTTATTGCAGTGTGCAAAAACACGGTATTACATTGCTGATATATATATATATATATATATATATATATATATATATATATATATATATATATATATATATATATATATATATATATATATATATAAATATATATATATATATATATATATATATATATATATATATATATATATATATATATATATATATATATATATATATATATATACATATATATATATATATTCAGTTCGGGCGAGAGTGCACGTCTTATTCCCTAGCTCTGTTTAAAATCTTAATTTGATATAGTTATATGCCTAATTTGTTTAAATAATATCGACCCTTAAACTCTTGTAGTTTCATCGATACATATGCGAAATTTCAAGTATATATAAACATTTTCGGATTAGTTAAAAAATAACTTGTTATTTTAAATTTATATATAGTGTGTTACTGTGATATTATATATTATTTTGGTTACGAGGCAGTAGAGGGGGCATTGTCTACCTTTCGCTAGACCGAGGAGGTGGGAGACCTAATATAATTATGACGTTAACGTGTTTAGTGGAAGGGGCACTGTTTACTTTCTGTACCAGGAGAATAATATACAAAGTCTAAAGTTCATACGAAGATTTAATCCCAATAAGCTTGAGAAAATTAAAATTACTATTAACTACTCCCACTACAAACGCTTTACTTGTTTTCTAACTTTTAATTGTATAAATAAACAAAAGAAATCAATAATGCCGGGTTCAGGAAGCAAAGATTTAACACCGTACCAAAAATGTGGGACTAATATTACTTCTGGCATAACTGGACCTTGTTCAATTAGTTAAAAGACATTTCATGCATCATGTACCAGACTAAAAAAGGCTGAAAATTTGAGAAAACTAACTAGTGAACGAAAGTTTCGATGGAAATGTGATAAATGTAATGGAGATGAAGACGAAGAGGATGATGATGATGAAGAACAGACAGATAAATTAAATGCTATGAGTGAAAATATTAAACTAATACTGAAAAACATTGCACCTATTAAAGAAATGAAAGAAAAAATTGATGAATTAGAAAAAACTGTTCAATTTTGTGCTGCTTCATTTGACGATTTTAAAACCACCATCGAAGAATTAAAGAAGCCCCAAAAATACTTAGATAATGAAAATAACAAATTGAATTATATAAACCAAATTTTGAATAAAGAGATATATATTCTGAAAAATTCTGTGGCAGATTTAGAACAACGTACGAGAATAAGAGATATCGAAATAAATGGAGTTCCAGAAACCAAGTACGAAAACTGCATAGCGGTCGTTAGAAAATTAGGGGATAAATTGGGATTAACATTAGGAGAAGATGACACCGAGATAGCCCATAGGGTCAACACCTCAGTTCAAGGAAAAATTAAGCCTATTATAGCACTCATGAAAAATCGACCTGAAAAAGAAAAATGGATACAAAAATCCTGTGGGCAAACTGAAAAAAAGAAGAAAAGCAAAATGAAAACTTCCCAGACATGCGGATATATGTAAACGAACATCTTACTCAGCTAAATAGACGTCTCTTATGGCTGGTGAAGAAAATAAAACAAACCTACAACTACGCCTTTGTATTGACAAAGAACGGAAGAATATTTTTAAAACTAACAGAACAGTCTAAAACTGTGAGAGTATAATGAAGATAAACTAAGAGATATGGACATTAATAGAAAAATTACAGAATTTCATTTGGATAAGGAGATAAAAAAAAAATACAAGAACATAACTATCAAGATAATATTATGATGTCAGCCAACCAAACTCAAGTTTTGAATCAACCTGCCGCCAAGTCTTCAGGAAGCAGCCCAACCCAACACTCAGTAAACTCTGCTATGCTTGTATTTATAAATCTTATGTGTGTCTTATATGTGTAATTTTTTTTTCTATATGATGGATTTCTAAAAATGCAATCCCAGATGATGTTTCATATCTTATTAATGAAACAAATGACAAATCAATTAAAAAGTTCAGAAGTAATTTACAAAAATGTAAAAATGGTTTCTTAGTTCTTTGTACCAATATAAGAAGTATATATAGAAATATTGATGAATTTAATATAAAAAAATCGGAGACATAAAAGTTTTTCGTTCTCAAAAGTGAACACAATGCTTCCGCTACTTTCGGTAAGCTCGGAAGCAATAGGTCTTACAGACTTTAGATTTGACATCTTGGCTTTCACTGAATGTTGGTTATGTCCAAAATTTGAACAGATCAATATGCTTAAAATGAATGACTATGATGTTTGTTTTTCAAAAAATAATAACTTCAATGAAAGCTCAGGAATAGTCATATACGTCAATAAAGCGATAAATGTAATACATTTTGAGGAAATAACTATAAAACACTGTAATTGTTTACATCTTAAAATAAAATTAGATAACGGTGAAATACATAACTACATTTTTTTTATACAGATCTCCTAATGGTCAAGTGGACCTATTTTTATATGAATTCACAAACTATCTAATTAAGAAAAACACGAATAACTTACACGTATTCGGTGATATAAACATCGATATTCTTGAATCCAACAATGACCCTAACAGAGAGAAATATCTAGATATTATGGCAAATTTTAATATGGCGATTTGTATTAACTCACCAACTAGAATTACTAATAATACTCAAACTTGTTTGGATCATCTGTTTGTTTCGAGAATATTTGACAAGAAAAATCATTACAATGTAATAAATTGGAAATCACTTGTAACGGATCATAACACTGTTATAATGCACTACAAATATGAAAAGCATAAAGAGAATAATATAAATACACAGATTATAATAGATCAAGTTGAACTTAAAAAAAAAAAAACATAGAAAATATAAATTGGGACCCTGTCATTACTGAAAAAGATGCTAATGCATCTCCAAATAAATTTAACAAAATAATACATGATTTTATCCAAGCTGCATCTCGTATAAAGAAAATACAAACTAATTCAAAATTTAAAAAATTAAGCCTTGGGCTACTCAAGGATTAGTGCACTCTACTACTATTAGGAATAAAGAAAAATTCGCCCAACTACTAAAAAAAGACCATTTGACAAAAAGCTTAACAAATACTATAAAAGATATATTACAATTATAAAATTGAAAAAGCGGGTCGTAATCAAAAAGCAATTTGGCAAGTGTTAAAAGAAGTCATGGGAACACAGGCAACCAAAGATTGCATAAAAGGTGTTTCGTATGAGGGCAAATATTTTGATTTGAGTAAGAATGCTTTCGATGGAGCCAATGTTTTCAATAATCATTTCAGCAGTGGAAGTTCTAGCATCCAAAATTGGTAAGGTGGATTTAAGGTGGAAAGGTCCGACAGTTGTTAAGAAGCGTTCAGTTAAATTTCAGTTCTCCGATTGCACAGAAAAACAAGTATCAGATGTTATTGACTCGCTGAAAGGTGGATCCGGTCCTGGCTTTGACGGCCTCCGTTCTGAGGCAATCAAAGAGATCAAACCATATATATTACAACCACTAACCCACATAATAAATTCCAGTCTAGGAACGGGAATATTCCCAGATATTTATAAAACAACAATAGTAACTCCAGTGTTTAAATCAGGCAATTCACAAGATGTATCCATTTATCGTCCTATCTCACTTTCATCCAACATTGCAAAAATTTATGAGAAAATTGTAAAACATCAATTAATTGCTTATTTAGAAAGTAATAGTCTTCTGTCGGATAATCAATTCGGATTTAGAGAGGGTATGGTAACGGAGGACGCTATATCCCAACTTACGCATAAAATATTCAGTGCTTTAGATGAGTCAAAGAAGTGTCTAGGGGTCTTTCTTGACATGTCTAAGGCTTTTGACTCTATCAGTCATGACTTACTACAAAAGAAACTATCTTCGTTTGGTATAGAAGATGTGTCTTTGTCTTGGTTTACCTCCTTCCTTAAGGATCGAACCCAGTATGTTAAGGTTAACAATATCCTAAGCAAAGCAAGTACTTTCAAGTTTGGTGTCCCTCAGGGAACTGTAATTGGCCCAGTTTTATTCCTACTATATATTAACGAACTGCTCTATCACAAAAACTGTCAAATACAGGCTTATACTGATGATCTTGTTTTAATTATAACTGGCAGGAGGTGAATATGAGATCAAACACGCATCTGTTCTACGTTCAAAATTGGCTGCAGTTTAATAAACTAACTTTAATATTATAAAATCAGTTTTCATACAGTTTTCAATTTCCCAATCAACACAACCTCTAGATGACGAAGTGCAAATCAGTTTGCACTCTAGTTTTCCAGATGCCTCTCATGTCTAACAATTCTTGTCTCAAAGTAGTAAAAAGTAATGAAGTGAAATATTTGGGTGTGACATTTGACCGTCTCTTAAAATATTCATTAAAAATCTTCGAAAATTGTATTGTTGTTTTATAATTTAAAGAGAATAGTTAACCAACAAATATTACGCTCATTATATTTTTCTTTCGTAGAAATAAATTCAAATAAAATATTAAAATACAATTTTCATATTAATTATAATTATATATTAATAATAATGTAATAATATTAAAAATATAAATATTATGATATTGATATCAATAGATATTAGTTGAAGATGAAACTATGTGTATTTGGTAATACATATATATGTGTATTTTGTTATTCCATTTTTTTTTTATTTTTTTCTTTATATTTAGCGTATTAACTATTGTAAGCTACTTGTAGATACGGATGAACTCCTCCTCCAAGCGCAAACTTTTAGCTTTTTTGGAGGAGTATATTTCAGAAAATCATGTATCAAATTTTTGTATTTATGCTTTTTATCTGAATAATCAAAAAAAAATATATATATATCTGCCTCTTCAGGAGCTTTCATTTGATAACCCCACTCCAAATTAAAAAAAAATAAAAATTTGTGTGCGCGCACAAAACTTGCAATTTATAAAAAGTGAGCATTTTTTCGGGAAATTTTCATCGCCCCTTAATAAGGTTTTGCATGAATTATTTAAATATTTAGCCGTTATAAGTGGTTGGGGTGGGGAATTTTTTTGGGTATATTTTAACTCATAGAATACAAAATTTAAAAAAGCATGTACATATTTGTAACCTACTCATTTTTTATCTAGCAGCTTTTACTTGATATCCCAGTCGAAAATAAAAATATTGAGTTAACCACACAATCGCGAATTGCGCATATTATTTTTTTATCTTGTCTATATTTTTCCTAGGTACCCACCCAACTTATTGACCCCAATAAGTTGCGCTAGTATTTCAAATTTCAACTTTTTAGCAAAAATTGCGGGAGATATGAACCAAATAGCGACGGATAGACAGACACATCACCCTTGGTATAATGGTTTTGAGAAGGATCTACGAAATCCTAACAAACAATAAAACAAAACACGTGTTGCTCTTAATAAATAAGACTAAAAAATATTACATTTTGATAAAATTTTCTCCTACTTTTTTTAATTTTTTTTTAATTTAACGGCTGATGCACACATTTAAAGACTAGCACACTTTTACAAACCACACCATGTACATTAGTTAACTGGATTTTTGATGATTCCTAACGAAGCTCTAGTACACGTATATAGGATAAACTGGTCAATAATAATTGAGACATTCACACAATTCTTATATACATTGTTCTAATCAGATGTAACATTAGTTTTTCTTCACATTTCTAACAAGCCGATCATCTAAATTAAAAATTTTAAAAGTCGGCTTGTTATAGCCTGCCACGTTAGTTTCATTGCGTCTACTTGTTTATCAGCCCAAATGTTGCTCATACAACACCCTATAATGTCTGAATCCCGCATTGAAAACTCAGTACTATAATATAGTAGGCCAGACGCCTTTGCTTCGGTTAAAAAATTAACAATCGTTTGGTTAAACATTTTTGCGTCCACTTAATCTTATCTTTTGTCTCTTAGTCTTAGTCTTAGTCTCTATATTTGTTTATTTATCTCAAAATAACAAAATTAGAATTCTGTAAAAACATTAGGTACTAGCACTTAAAAAAATTTAAGTCCCATTTACTTTAATTTTGACACTTAGATAAAATCCTATTTCCCATCCCTGGGCTAGCACTTGGCTGGATAATATTTTATTCAATCTGTATTTTTATGTCTTCTATACATGGGTTATTCGTCTGTTGTGTTTATTTTATGCTTAACCTGACTTCTTAAACTCAACGGTATTCCCTCACAATGCAATTTATCACTGTATTGATAGCATAACTTTTTATTTAAATATTTTACTCGCCCTTACAGTGATCTAATTTAATTGATTTAATGTTTTCCTTAAGCAATTCTTAAGTTTCACGTTTTTTTTTTTTTCTAAATTGATAATTATTTCTTATTTCATTTGCACTTATAATTTCGTTTTCATGTTCACTGAAAATTTCTATGCCTAAGAGAGTTGTCATATTTACATTTATTTGGCATTATAATGGCATATTTTCACGGACGACTCTCGGATTTCTACCCCTTTTAATATTTTAAAATTGCAATGCCTTATTTTTGTTTAACAGAACATTTAACTTCAACTTCACTATTAGGAGGAAGGTTAATACTTTTAATTTAAAATATATTTATTATAAGAATTTTTACACGTTGTTTACTTAACATTCATATCAACCAAAGCATTTAATTTTTCCAATAAATTAATTTCAACTAAGCTATCATATAATACTTGTGAATATCTTCTTTTTATTAAAGATATTAAATAAATGAATATTACATATTTGATTATGTTCCGTCACATAAAGTGCGGTTTCAATTTTAAAGTTCTTTTTGCAATTTTATATTTATCATATTTATTAACAAATTCTGGACTTAAAAGGCTTCTAGAGCTGCCAGTATCAATTAACAGTGCTAACTTATATCATGGTACTTTTAACTTCATTTGGTTGATTTTTATTTTTTAATATTATAAATAAAAGTTTTTTAGTTATTGCTTAAAATTTTAGGTTTTGATTTTAATTATTTATTATCTAATAATTCTCTTGGTTTAGAGAGGCTTTTGCGTGAAAAGGGTAGTTATTTCCCATTTTATTAGTATTATTTTCTTTATTTAAATTTTCATTTTCTCTGCTATGAGATCTAAGACTAAACAGTCTATATTTCTTTGGTCACCGAATGCAAGTGTCTGTATTTTTTATTTAGACAATAAATAATTTTTTAAATTTAATTTAATGTATTTTTGTTATAATTACAGTAAATTCTTTTTTCTCAATTATTCTTGTATATCAATATTTATATTTAAACTCACATTAGTACATAGACCGGAGCCATGAAGTTTTTGTGACTCATGTTCATTTTGTGGCTCATGTTCATTCTGGACACGTGTTCGTGAGATGTTTGCCCAATATCAGAGTCTCTAAGTCCTGAAGCTTGAAGTAAAAAGTCCAACTGTTCTGGTGAATCTAGAAGAAATTGACTCATATTCACATGGCCAACCCAGGGTTGGTCCTGCCAACTGCGTCAATTAAGTTTATCAAGTAATTTTTTTTTTTTTTTTTCAATAAAGTACAAAAATTACAAGTTACATTAACTGTCTTATAAAACTGAAGTCTAATAGTGGAGACCACACTATATGATTTTAAGAAGTTCTCAACTCAATACTAATGGCAAGAATAAACTCCGTCATAGGCTGTCCCAAGCCCGGTTTAGAAAAGGAGAAGGAATCTCTGCACTCCTGAAGGCTGACCTAAAAAGTCAGCGTCTCAGGAAGTAGAGGACTAGTGAACATCATCTAACCTTAAAATTGCTGTGGAGTTTGCCTTTGCAGGGGCAGCCCCTCTATTAGGCTAAAGGCCACCCTACACGATCAATCAGATTGTCAATCTGATTGAATCAATCAGATTGAAGTAGATTGACAATCCTGCCTTCAATCACAAGGGACCCTACACGATCAATCAGATTGACAATCATTTTATGATATTTTTTGGCTAAAGTGAATTGTACGGTGTCATTGCCATTGAATTTTGTTCATCGATTTCGACATCTACCTGGTCTATATTCAGAATGGAGCGGAGCACCGCGAAGCGGCCGTTTAAAATTCTAGGGCAAAAAACAAATGTGTACTTTAATTCTGTAAACAGCACCGTACAATTCACTTTAACCTATTTTTTTAATGTTTTAATATTTAATTGCTTATAAATATGTACCTGAATAGAATTCTTTTATACCTGCTTTGTGATTAATTTTATTTTTATACGCTGATAATGTATAATTTGCTTTTTAAAATTATCTTTCTCTAGTCACTATCTTCATGTCACTAATTCAAAATGATAGCGAAGGCTATTCTATATTCCGTGAAGCTGGATTGATAGGACAAAAGGAAAAAAAATTATGAAAAATAACTCATACATAAATTACAAGTAGAAACATTTTTTAGAAACAAGCTTATATTCGTATTTTTCTCAGCAAATCCTTTCATTTGATACCCATATCATGGGCGTGCTTAAAAAAAGAGAGTCAGGAGACCTAAGGAAAGAAGTGTCCTCCATGATGGCACGCACTGGACTGAAGAAAAGATTGATGAAGCCACTACACGGTCAGTCAGATTGACAGAATCCCCCGCCACCCGCAGAATCCCCCACCACCTCACATGATTGAAGCTCGGATTTCAGAATATCTGGAAATCCGTCAATCACATTCATCAATCCATCAATCTTGCCCCTACACGTTCAATCAGATTGTCAATCCTACGTCAGATTGACAATCCGATTGATCGTGTAGGGTGGCCTTAAGGATCTACAGGCCAATTCATTGTAATCCCGAAACTCAATACAAATTAAATTTAACCAAAAAGAAAATAGTTTCAATACCTTCAGGTAAAGAAATTGAGTTATAAAACGCTCTCAATGAAATAGGAATGCAATGAAAGGGTATTGACTGAACGCTTAACAAACCTAGGTGAGAGAAATAACAGAATATATTTTTACAGAAGATATTTTCTTCCATAAAGGAAGAAAACTACACATTCAAACGGAATAACGGCCCAGTTAAAGCATAAATGGTGTTGCTTAAAGAACTCACGACACTCAACAACTCTCATCAATATAAGTTAAGTTAATGATACAGCTGGTCCGGGTATCTACAAAGTGAACAACGAAAGGTGGTACTTCAGTTTTGAAGTATATCATTTGAAGGCGGATTAGAAGTTGCTGGTGCTGTTTTAGAAGAAATCTCTTTCCTGAGTTGGTAAAATTACTTTGCGGTTGAAGCTACTTTCATTTCGACTAGGACAATTAATTATGGAGGCTCCAGTAGTTGCGGTTAACTACAGCAACACTCTAATAAATTTAATTTTCAGCAAGAGTGAGTATGCAATCAGTGTCTTGTTTATTTTCAAATGCTTTACTAGTAATAGGATCTGTTTACTAGTTATGATATCTGATCGCGGTACTAAAAAATAAATAATCTGATAACTTGGGCAACTTCATATTATCTAACCTAGAAAAATTATTGGATATACGTAAGTTATTCAAGTAAAGTGCTAAAGTAGACATACATACACAAGCCTGAATGCAAAGCAGGTTACACCCAGACCTGAGTCGTATTTATTTTTTTTTTAAGCCATTACAACATGTTTCTTCTTAAAAGTCTAATAGAGTTGTCTCCTCTATAAATTTAAGTATTTGGTAGGGATGGCCAAATTATTTTTTTAATCGATTATTTCTAATTAAATGAAATATAATCAAACGATTATCAACATCGATTATAATCTTAATTTTATTCGATTAATCGATTATATCGAATACATGTATCTTTAAACAAAAATGCTTTTCTTATTCAATAGTGTGCTTTATAATGTATTTGTGACAATCAATAATCGATTGGTGATGAACAAATTAAACAGGATATACACATACCATATTAAATAAATAAAGAAATCACAGGGAAGTACTTGGCTCCAAGTACTTTTTAGGGTTTCGTAGATTATTAAGCATTCTTTACGTTATTATATTATGAACTCACATTTATTTATTTCCCCATCCTGTTCTATATGACAATAGAAAAAAATTAAAACAAATGTAGGCGGAAGGCCCCAAAAATCATCCCCCAGATTAAAAACCAATAAGGAATGAAAAGTTTAAACAAGCGTATATATAAATATATTTATAACTTATTCATCAGGAGCTTTCTTTTAATACCCTACTCAAAACTTTAAAAAAAAATATGGGAATTTCCCCCTGTTATTTTCATCGCCCCATTATAAGGTATTCGCATGAATCATTTCAACATTTTAAGACTAGGCGTTAAAGAATTAAACCAATATAGATTGCAACTATTTTTTGCGTGAAGTCTCACGTAAAAATAGTTTCGTTGGTATTGCGAACATGAAGTTAGTTAGGATTAGAGTGGGGGGGGGGGGACACGCAAAATTTCCCGTCACTGAAATTATCCGCCGTTTTGGATTCCCACTTAATCAGATCAAATTGCTATTCTTATTTTATTTTTCTACGGCCCAGCAGAATTATAGAATTATATATTCTAGCAGAAATATAGTTAAGGAGGGAGGGGGGAAGGCCAAATTTTGATGTTTTTTGACAATATGGCGTTAAAAATTAAACACTATCCACAAGTTTTATTTATTTTTGTAATCTACTCTTCAATACCTTTCATTTGATACCCTACTCAAAATTAAAAAAAAAAAAAATTCGCCGGAAATTAATTATCCGCCATTTTGGAGAACAGCAAATAATTTTGAGTTCGCTACATTTTTTCTGTGTGCCCTTCAAAACGATCTTTAATACTGGAAAGTTTCATGTTTTCATCTCTTTTGAATTAAAAGTTATTGGAAGCGTACAGAGTGACTAACAGACAGACCGACACAGGAACGTAAGGTTTCATTTTTTTTGGTTTTACTAACGAAACCCTCAAAAGCATATATATATATATATATATATATATATATATATATATATATATATATATATATATATATATATATATATATATTGATACTCCACTATAAAAAAATATATATATATAGGTATATTAAAAATATATAGAGTTCATCTTATTTTTGCGAAATGCACATGCGCATATTAAATTTTTCCTTTTATCTTGTCTATATTTTTCCTCTGTATGGATCAAAAAGTTACGTTAGTATTTCAAATTTCAACTTTTTTAGCTTAAACGGTTCGGGAGATAAAAACCAAAGAGGGACGGACGGACATACATATCACCCTTGGCATAAGGGTTTCGAGAAGGATCTACAAAACCCTAAAAATCAAAATTATTAAATGATTTAAATAAAGTTATTAAATTAATTAGATACAGAGGCATTTTAATTATGAAATCTTAAATTAATGATTTGTATTAGTAATGGAAAAATTAAGCTGTATATAAATGGTAAATTAATCATAAGTGTAAAAGTGTATTTAATTATTTAATAAAGTTGTTAAAAAATTGATATAAATTAAGCATAAACAGGGTATAAGCACAGTATTAAACATATTATAGATAAAAGTTAATTTTAAATTGTTTGACTTACGACCAACGAGTGCACGTATTCTCTTCATTTAACAAAAAAAAACAAAAAAACATCTGTGGCTTTGACTTTAGATGGCCGTGAATAATATGAATATGCGGATAATATAATAATATGCGTTTATATAATAGGATGTAAGGGTTGGAGTCAAGTTACTCAAAGGAACAATGACTTTTTTCTTTGTTAATCAGGTAACAGGATGGTAAATTTATTAATAGAACCCCCCTATTTATTTTACTCAAGTTTACTCAAAGGAACAATGACTTTTTTTACTTTTTCCTTTGTTAATCAGGTAACAGGATGGTAAATTTATTAATAGAATCCCCCTATTTATTTTGCTCAAGTTTACTCAAAGGAACAATGACTTTTTTTACTTTTTCCTTTGTTAATCAGGTAACAGGATGGTAAATTTATTAATAGAACCCCCCCCCCCCCCCTATTTATTTTATCAATCCTATTCTTCAAACATTCTATGTTGCTTTGCCGACGCCGATTTTAGAGACACCTTTTTGTCTAAATGTGTTTCCTGGACGCTGAGTTATCATCTCGATCCCGATGACAAAGTAGTTTATATGCCGCCAAACATGAAACCTAACTTAATCTTAACAGAGATAAAAAATATCATAATGCTAAAATATGTAGAAGAGTCATGATTATTTAATAAAAAATAACAGAAAAGTACTTGGATCCAAGTACTTTTTAGGGTTTATTAGATTATTAAGCATATCTTATATCTTATTATATTTTTTCCCCCCAACTCACCCTTTATGAAAGTAAAAAAAAAAAAATAAAATAATAATAATTTAGATGGAAGGCCCCCCTCCAAAAAAAAGACAAGAACCAAGTGGAGTAGGGGGTCCCCGTTTTTTTATCGGTAATAACGTCAAGGTAAATTAATTTTTTTTGGGAAATTTTCATTGCCCCATCATAGATATTTACATGAATTATTTCAAAATTTTAAGACTAGCCTTTATAGGGTGGTGAGGGGGGGGGGATATATTTTAACTTATAAAACCAGTAAAGAATGTAATATTTGAAAAAAAAATAATATATATATTTATATTTGTAACCTACTCTTCAGCAGCTTTCATTTGATACCCCACTCGAAAAGTAAAAGAAATAAAAAAAATTAATTGTACCACATTTTGCGACTTGCGCATGCGCATATTAAATTTCTAACTTTTTTATATCATTCCTAAGTGTGGGTCAAAAAGTTGAGATATTTTTTCAAATTTCAACTCTTGCGCTTAAACGGTTCGGGAGATATGAACTAAAGAGCAACGGATAGACAGACACATCACCCCAATGGAATGAATCAATTCAATAGATTAATAGGATTAATACAAATAGAGTTAAATTATCGATTCTAGACAAATCAAATCTGTATTGGCTATCCCTATTTTTAATGTATGTCCCTATGTAATTATTAATTCTGACTCATAATTAAAAATAAATCTGTTAAAGAGTTAAATTTCTAATCATTTAATAAAGTACACCTTACTTAATTCTATGAGTTGGAAGTCGTGATGGATGGAAAGGTGTAAATTATTAAACATCTTTATTAAGAGGATAAAGCGGAAAAAGTAATAAATTACCTAATTATAAGTCAAATCATCCCAAACACTTAATAACTAACATGGCTTAAAATTTATTATTAAGAACAATTTAAGTTACTGATAAGGAATTTATAAAAAAGATTAAAACCATGATTTTTAGAAAATGTATTGTTAATTTATAAATTATCATAAATTATCAATAATTTATCAACAAATCATGGGATTTAGTCCGTGAAAATGATACATTATGGCATAATCAGTTAGATAAATGAAGGAATATTTCATCTGAATCAACAACAAAATCTAATAAGTTTATAAAAAAATATACGAACCTCACTTATATTAAACGACTATCCGAAAAAATACGAAAAACTATAAAGTTAAATTATTGTGATCAATTTAAATTTGCATATAAACCTAATGATTAATTAATACAATACTACAACGACATGAAAGATAAAATAAATGCTGATAATAAATACGGATTAATTTATAAAAGTGATTGCCAAATTTTTGACAAAGAATATATAGGAGAAACTTAACAAAAATAAAAATATAGACTATACTATCACACCAATGATATTAAAAATAAGAGTAAAAAAACTGCCCTTGCCCTTCACTCTTTTACTATAGGGCACATATTTTCTTTTGACAAACCTAAAATTCTAGGATACCAAAATAATACGAAAAAAAGAGGAGATTAGAGGCATTCCATGTATACAAAAATTCAATGATGCAACCGATTCTTGCAACATTAATAAAAATTATAACTTAATTTTCTTAAGCTATTTAAAATTTTAAACATTAAAAAACTTAATAATATTAAATTAAAACTATTTTAAATATAATAATTAAATAGAATTTAGGAGAAAAAAGTCGAAATAATTTTTTTTAAGTAATACCAGTATGAACAGATTAATTTGTTAAAACGTAATAATTATAAAATAATTGGGTAATAGATAATAATTATATTCTTGATTAGTTGGGTCTTTAAAAGAAATTTAACGCCTCAAATTTGCGACATTTCGATCCCTCTTTGAATCATTCTCAAGCTGTAATCATAGTTTATTTCACTATTACAAATTTACAAATATATAATTACTGTACATTGCTTACTGTTAGAAGCTTTTCAGATATCAAAGAAGGAACAAATCATTACATATATATATAACATTAATGTTATATATGTTTGTAATCTACTCATCTGTAGCTTTCATTTGATACCCATCTCGAAGATTAACCATTAATAATATATAAACATAATATATAATAGCATATGCGGTTATTTAGAACTTGATTTCTGGAGTTAATTAATAATTCACGTTATAAAACTATGTCTAATTTTTATTGTCTTAAAATTGAAATTTATGTGAATTCGACCTGTTACTTCCTAAAAGGTAGTCTTCAAGAATAAGTGTAGTCAAGTAAAAAACTTTAAAGGTACCAGGACTTTAACTTTTAATGTCGGCGATAGGGTCTTAGCGCGAGACTTTCGCGGTGATTTCCCTAAGTGGAGAGAGAGAATAGTAGTTCAAATTCTGAGCTTTCAAATGAATGATTGATTAATGTCGGGAGCAATGTGGTTCCACTGAGAGATAGAGGTGTGCTCTAAAAAATTGTTAGTGCGTGAAGTCTCACGTAAAAAGGGTTTCGTTGGTGTTGTAAACATAAAATTAGTAAGGGGGGGGGGGGGAGATTATGATGTTTCTTGACAAAATGGCGGGGAAAATTAAACACTATGCACATGTGTTATATATTTTTGTAATCTACTCTTCAATACCTTTCATATGATACCCCACACAAAATTTTAAGAAAATATTTTTTTCTCCGTGACAGGCATTAGCCGCCATTTTGGATTCCCAGTTACTCAGAATAAGTTGCTATTCTTATTTTTTCTATGGCCCAGCAGACATTTTGCATAATTTTTATATTTTTAGTAACAGCGGAAATATAGTTTTAGGGGGGGGGAGACAAAATGTTGATGTTTTTTGACAAAATGGCGCGGAAAATTAAACACTATGCACAAGTGTTATATATGTTTGCAATCTACTCTTCAATACCTTTCATTTAATACCCTACTCAAAATGTAAATAAAAAGATATTTTTTTCGTGTGACGTGAATTATCCGCTATTTTAGATTTGAACGGCTGATAATTTTGAGTTCGCTATATTTTTTCTGTGTGTGCGTCAGAGCGATCTTTAATAGGTACTGGAAAGTTTCATGTCTTTATCTCTTTTGATTCAAAAGTTATTGGAACCGTACAGAGGGACAGACAGACAGACACGGTAACGAAACTATAAGGGTTTCTTTTTTTGGTTTTACCAACGAAACCCTAAAAAATGAAGATCGTTCTTTTTATCTCGTAAACACTTGTTTCGGAAATCGACAAAGGTCATATTAGTTTGTTAATCTATTTTATAATTCTATATTTTATAACTATTTTTATGTATGTATTTTAAACTTCTGTTCTATGAAATGTTTAAATGTCATTCCAACGCAGAATTGAATTGAATTTTTGTTTTACACATGATGATTTTACAGATTTATATCGGAACTGGACCCTGCTACACTCTTACACCGGTTTTCCAACTTAAATATACAAGAAGGTGAATCCTTAGAGAGTTTTGCTGATAAAGTCAGCGTAATTTCTTCTAATACGATTACATTAGCCCACACAAATCCCAAATCACTATAAGACAAACTTGTAGAAAAAAATATCGACAGAATCATTTGACGGTGCACTCCCACAAAATTTAAAAAAACAGGTCCAATTAAAATTTCCAAAAACACTACAAGAAGCTGAACAAATCGCGACTGCAATTCGAGACATACACAAAAACCACCAAGAACAACCAATATTTGGCATTCATCATGCTACACTCATTCAGAATATCGCTAGACAATCTCAACAAAAAATTGGCAATGACAGGAACAATCAATTAGTTCACCATCACTAACAAATTAGTCACGATCTCCCACCCCTTGTAAATATTGTCGGGCTATGCACTGGCATAGCGAGTGTAAGGGCCCGCAATTCGCCTTATTCGTCACGTAGGAATTCACCGCGCAGTAATTACACACTCCCGCAGTACAGGAATACATACAAACAAGCCTGCTCACCTACACGACGCTCACCTGCAAAACATGCAATATCATTTCAAAGTTTCCGATTTTATGATTATGGACATCAGAAATCTCAGTGTTCGACAAAGACCCGACATGACAATCCAGAGTAGCAAATCCCCCGATAAACCCAATATAAGGTGCCAATTATGCGGACATGCTGCTAAGGAGTGTACACGCTTCAAACCCTGTTGCAAACCCAGCACATAGCACTTCCGGTCAAGACACTAGGCACATACGCACAGGACATCATACAGAGGACACTCTCGCACAACACAGCACTCAATTGTTTCAAAGATCCAAGGGTATATTAAGGAACAGCGCCAATCAAAGCAAGTCGAATTCACACAAACTTGTAACATGGCACCCGTCAACATACGTAAATTCAAAGAACAACTACAACTAACACCTACGAAGGGCATTATATGTCACACACCAATCAAAATAAAGCTAAAGGATAAATAGGTGATAAAAATCGGGAGTTGGTTAGCCAGAAAGAAATAAGAGATATGGGTATGCTAATAATGAGATGACTGTTAATCATTCTTAGATCAAAACATAAAGGAATCAGCCGTCGCTTTTCAAATAGGAATCCGACTTGTGATTTTACAGAACGTTTATCTTTAATCAAATTTCAAAATCTGCTGAACTAACACCTATTGCTATCCTTACTATTTATTAATATTCTTTCAGTGTCTTTGTAAATAATTATTCTTCTGTATGTTTCTTAAAATTAATAAGCGAGGATAAGGCGGGGCCCATTACATAAATATAAGAATAAGAAAACAAACTTATGTCAGATTAGTTTCATGCTCTACTGCAGACAAGTGCCTCTAATGAGTTAATACGAATTCATCGGTTGGGGGCCCCTCTCGTCCTGCCCCCGGGGGGGGGGGAGGTCTCATGTGTCCGCTACGCCCCTGAGAAGCAGCTTGGACAGCATAATCTGAGAAATTTTGTGAAGATTCGATACTTGATAGCGGTGCCGCATCACATTATAATATGGAATCTTGATATACTGATTGATACAAGTAGAGGATAATAAAAATATAAATCTCGCTAATGGACAAGTCTAAATATAAAGGTAAAAAAACTACTATTATTGATCATTTAAGTAACACATTAGAAATAAATGATGTCCTATACTTATTTTTAGGACAAACTTTTCCTTTTACTTGTCTAAAGGGAACTTTATTATCAGAGATAAAATTAATTCAATAATCTTACAATGTTAATTTTAGTAAAAATAAAAATATAAGCAAAATTAACAGTACTAGCAACGATTTAGATAGTATAGTCGCTGCAGTAAATGGTCAGATCTTTCTATATAGTGAGAGCTCCAGATCTTGACCATATCAATACTGTTTCAACTGATAATAATAAGATAATTACAATTGATCAGATGCACCGTAGATTGGGAAGCATTAATTTGAAGAATATAAAGCAAATGAAAAAATTTCGGTATGGTTCATCAGATTTATGGATAATTCAAGTTGGTAGCATTGTCATTTTGGGAGGACCTTTTTGAAAAAGGAGAAAAACGTGTATTCAGTTAATATACCGTCGTGCGTATTTACTAAAAACTTTTGTTTCTTATAATTATTAAGTGAATTATATTAATTTTTGGTCCCAAAAATTCAACCCTCTGCAGCTTAACTAACATCAAAATTGTGGGAAATCACTTAGACTTTATTCCCCAAAATAACCAATACCTTGCCGTCTTCCTTTCCTGATGAAATCAAAGTGAACACTAAGAATGTCAAAGTGAACACTAAGAATGTCAAAGTGAACACTAAGAATGAGGTAGAATCTCACGTCTCACACTCTCCGAGGAATCTTCCTCATCAAACAGAAAGACCAAGGACAAATAAAATACAAAAATAGATTTCTGTCATATAAATCTAAATCCACTGGACAACCCATAATTTTTAAAAAAGTAAGTTCATCTAGACTTACCCAAAGGAAATAATGTAATGTCCAATTTCACCATTAACTTGAGGAGCTTAGACTTCAAAGACCTTCCACATTCGATTATCTCCCTACAACAAGATCCTCTTATATTTTACCCCTCTGACCATGGTTCAAGACATTTGTATTATTTAGCTGCAATTACAGGATTAATTTTATTCTCCTTTTGCTTCTTAGCATTACGGAAGCACAATACGTATTTATTTCTCTCTGTGGTGTTCTTCAAGGACCTCCCAGGACCCTTGCCACGACACCCTGACTTCTACACATCAAGTCACCCTTCCAGAAGGGGCTTCCCTTTAAGGATGGAGAAGTTACCTTCCCTTATGTGCTGAACATTCATGCTGACTATACAAAGGCCCCCCGGAGGCTATATATACCGGAGGACATACAGCCACGCGCCAGTCTCTAGTCTTCGTCTTACATCTTAATATTAACTTAGTATTCGTTTATTCTATTAGACTCCAACTTATTGTTGTAACCCTTATATAATTCTTAACTTTGATGTAATTGTGTTAATAAAATAAATATGTAATTGTTTTTTAAAAACTTTTATTCAGTCGAATACTGAAGTTAACCATATATATATATATATATATATATATATATATATATATATATATATATATATATATATATATATATATATATATATATACACAGGGTGTCCCAGCTAATATGGAACAGCGAAATATCTCCGGAACCATGATAGATAGAAAGATGCGGTTTTCAGGGTTCGATAATGGCTATAAATGCGCTTCTAGAACATATGCTGAACATTTTCTGTGTTCAGCAAAAGTGTGTGCAATTTACAAAATTAAAAAGAGTGAATAGGAAGCCAAATTTTTAAGACTGGATTTGGATTCTAGAGCTAAAAATAAGAATTTTTTACTCTTAAACATTTTTCGCTCTGAGCATTAGTTTGCCGTCTAATGCCGAAAATGTTCAGCATATGTTCTAGAAGCGCATTTATAGCCATTATCGAACCCTGAAAACCTCATCTTTCTATCTATCATGGTTCCGGAGATATTTCGCTGTTCCATATTAGCTGGGACACCCTGTATATATATATATATATATATATATATATATATATATATATATATATATATATATATATATATATATATATATATATAACTTTTTTTTATATGTCCGTCTGTCCGTCCATCTTGGATCGTATATCCCGACCTATTGTTGCGGATAAATGTTGCGAACTTCTCAACTTGTAATTTCTTTGATCAGCGAGCAATTGCGAACAGATCGCAAGTTTTTATTTTTTTTGTATTGCTGAGTTGGGTATTATTTTAAAGGTATTGATGAGTAGATCACAAATAGATATTGCATTTCCAAAATGGCGGCCATAATACACCGAAATTACCAAAACAAAACCCCCAAAAAATGTTTCCTCCCCGCTATCCCATACGAACAGGTCCTAAAGAAAGGAAAAATGACTTAAATATACACATATCTGTGGGCCAATGATATTTCCGTGAGTAAATATAATTAAATAGGTTAAATATTTTAGAAATTTTAGGTGCCCGTAATAATAGTGCATATTTTTTGTGGGGTATAATTTATTTATTTTTTTGTAGTTTTAGTCCCGTTCAACAGCTTATTAGGTCATTACAGGGCGGGGGTTATCCGGCCACTTTACTTATCTAATCGATGAGATCATCAGTGTGAAACATGTCTCACCCCGTTGGGATTCGAACTCACAGCCGGGGTTTAGACCTTGGTTTCAGAGTCGATGATATTTCCGGGAGTAAATTTAAAAAAAGTAAAATTTTAGGTGCATGTAACCATATTGACCCAACATTTTTATTTTTTGAGTGGGGTTTCATTGTAAAGATATTGAAGAGTAGATCACAAATAAATATATCACGATTTCCAAACTGGCGGCCATTTTACCTCCAAATGAACCAAGTAAGTGCCTACCTAAAATACTAAAGGATAATATGCACAATGCACACCTTGCTCCTCCAAAGTGCAACTTTTTAAGTAAGAAAAAAAACTATGAATAAATAAAAACAATGAAGGAAATATGCATTTTTATGACCGAAAAAAACCCTTTTAGTAGTTTGCTAGCAAGTACTTGACGGGATTTTTCTCATATTACTTCTCTCGAAAGGTCTAGGGCTTCTTGAGACTCTCATTGGTATTCAATCGGTAGATTCGTGTTATATCATGTTATGGAGAAAAAATCAGTTTAATTGGATACTCGCTGTAGTGACAAGTGTTTTTGATCTGTTTATTTAAAAGTAAAATGATTGTGTGTGAAGTCTAACATAAAAAGGGTTCCGTTGGTATTGTGAATTATTAGAATAAGTATGAAATTAGTTAGAATAAGGGGAAGGGGCGCAAAATATTGATGCTTTTTGACAAAATGGCGTGGAAAATTAAACGATGTACACATCGTCCAGTCACGAGGGGAGTCCACGAGAAACGATTTTATTTTTGTGTCCTCAGGCGTGATTAGGAATGTCAAATTTTTGCACTTTTTTCGGGTTTCGCTTATAACTTGAAAACGGCTGCTTCATTCGACAAAATGGCTCAGTACAAAATTAAAGAGCACAAAATATCCTTTCAAATGCACTAGTCAAAAGTATTTCGACTCCAATTTCTACCGGTTCTACAGAACTATGAAAATTGCTCAAATTTTCCAAAATCGAAAAAACTATTATGTTTAAGATTTTATATATCCCCCCGTCATGATGTCGGTCTAAGGCTTTTTAAACTTCTCCAAAAGTCCCAAATCGCTTTTAGAAAGGTGGGGTAAGAGCGAGGGAGTGTTTCGGGGGAGGGGGGAATGTGTGATGGGGAGGTAGAGGGGTAAGTAAGTAATGGAACGAAAATTTAATTATTGTAGCATAAAACGTATAGTTCATTCACAATAAAGGTGTACCTGTGTGTGTGAGTATGTTTGTATGTATGTATTTGAGTGTTTGATAAAATATTATGTGCGCCGGCCAGGCTCACTTAAGTTCTAAACCTATTTGCGTGATTCCTTAATTATTCGATGTAGCTTTTGGTCTATAGTTGTGCAGCAATTTGAAGTATGTAAATGAATTGGAAAGCGCAGGATACTTAAAATTGACCTAAACACCAGTTAAAGGGACATTCCCTGTAATGCGTGCATTACATACCAATATGTTATACTTCTAAAACTGCTTTGCTTCTGTTAAAGGAAATGCTGTTGTTTTTGTGAATTTTTTGTATATATTTGCTGAAGAACGTATAAAAATAAGTTGAATCATTTGTTTATTTCTGACCACGATCTCAGTGAAGGTAAAGTGACTATTGGTATCATTTAGGAGTTTACCACCAACATTTGTGATGCAAATCACAGCAGATTCATTTGATTTATCCACAATTTTCAAATAATTTTTGTTGTATCAGCGTATTTGTTTAACGGAAATTTTCACTGTCCTTACCTATAAATATTTAACGAAATTAACAAATAACGAAAAGATAAATTTCTGGAAATTTTAATCGCCCTACCATAAGAAATTAGCGGGGGGGTAATATATTCCGACTTATAAATACAATAAGAATTTTTTTTTTAATAATGTTTATATATACCTATTTGTAATAAACTCATTAGTAGCTTTCATTTGATACCCCACTTAAAATTTTAAACTCTGCATTCCCAGTTAATCAGACCAAATTGCTATACTTATTTTTCCTATAGCCCAGCAGACCGCATATTTTGCTTATTTTTTATATTTTTAGAACAGCAGATTTTTTTTTTTTTTTTTTTTTAGTAACAGCGCCTTCAGAACTAAGGGGGAGGGGACGCAGCATTTTGATGTTTTTTGACAAAGTGGCATGAAAATTAAATATTATCCACAAGTGTTATATATTTTTGTAATCTACTCTTTAAATACCATTCATTTGATATCCCACGCAAATTATTTTTAAAAAATCGCGTGACATGAATTATATGCCATTTTGAATTTGAACAGCTGATAATTTTGAGTTCACTATATTTTTCCTGTGTGAGCGTCAAAACGATCTTTAATACTGCAAAAGTTTTTGTCTTTATCTGTGTGTGACAGATTGACACACACAGGAAGGAAACTATAAGGGTTTCTTTTTTTTAGTTTTACCAATGAAACCCTAAAAAACGAGAGAACTTTTATCATTACTCATGATACTGTGAAAAAAATGTTACCAGTCTGATGAAACGATGTGCGGGAGCGAAATATAGGCTTGTGAGAGAAGAAGATCCAAACAAAAAATATTTGATCATTTTTTTTATAAAGTATAAAAGAAAATTTAAAATGGGTTCAAACTACTAATGAAAATTATTGTATTATCTATAACTTCTAAAAAAAAAAAAAAAACATAAAATAAGTTAAAAAAAGATGTCTTGTATAAAATAGATATACAATATAATACTATTGGCGTCGCTTGAGAATCCAGAAAACCAAGAGTAACCTGACGACGATGCACCGTACCTGGCACCAACTTATTCAGACGAATTTTTACAAAACTTAAGTTCGTTTTAAACCTGTTAACACAAGTCGGTAATCGAGCGTCGTAATGTTATTAACCGGTTTCCAAATTCCTTTATGCGACGCCTCAAACGGATGACCCATGTTAAAATGGACAGTAAAATCTTGTAACTGACCCAGTGCAGGCGTGTCATCGTTGAGTTCGACGAGCACTCTACCGGTGAGTAACTGTCCGGGGAAGTAAAGGAGATGCGAATTGTCAAAGAGAACGAGAAACTTCATAAGCTTCTTAGCCATGAGCGGCTATCGCGGAAGACTAAGCGAGGTTCACTTTCACCCTGCTCCCCTCCAGGGACGTCCCGAGGCCGTCGCCTTCTACGGCTGCCACAGGGAGAGGGGTGTTTCCTCGTCCCCGCCTACCATTCCTTCTATCCTCCGCAAGATCAAACCTCCACACAAAGGCGGACTCGAGGTCACTCAGCGTCTCACCGTCATTCTAGTCTTTACCCAGTGTATAATATAACAACGATATCCCCGTAAACGGAGTTTTAATCTGGATACTTATGCCAGAAATTCAGCTTTTAAATTATACCTATCTTCGAATGATTTGTTTTCAGATTGGAAGGGCTGAGATCGGAAAACTCGTAACAATAAAAAATATTTTTTCTCTTTCTTTTAAATCCTGAACAACACATGATTAAGGGAGCACCGGTAGTTCGAGTACGAGGACAGATGACTTTCAACCATTGAAGTTAAGTAGCATCGGACGTGATCAGTAGTTGGACGGGTTACCGCCATCTCTGGGTTCGATTCCCGGACTGGGCCCCCTTCAATGTCCACCCAGCATTGTTTAAAATAAAAGCTGATCGAAAGATTTATCGCAATCGTAGGTTACGGCCTGGAACCCCATTGTTGACACTCCTATGGTGAGACAGGATATGGAGCGTTAGTGGAGTTCATCATTAAAAGAAGAAGCAAAAGTCTCTCCACGCAAAATATTTATTATAATCAAAGCAGCTTTCGGCCAAAAATAAGGCCATCTTCAGTGCCTAAACAAACAATAATCGCACACTAATTAAAATGTCAAAAAAGAAACCGAGACAAAGAAAAACGAAGTAACAGTCATGGTAAATAAAATCAAATAAATAAATAAATTCGTTTTTATTTGTCTCAGTTTCTTTTTTGACATTTTAATTAGTGTTCGATTATTGTTTGTTTAGGCACTGAAGATGGCCTTATTTTTGGCCGAAAGCTGCTTTGATTATAATAAATATTTTGCGAGGAGAGACTTTTGCTTCTTCTTTTTTTTACTCCTATGGTGGTTTGATAAAAATCCATCAAACGCAACTAGAAGTGTGAAGGTTTACCGACTAACACTTCACTCATGTGTGAAGGGTTTGGTTTTCTGGTATCAATCCAGTATTGCATTGATACAAGGCTCCCCGGGCTTGTTCACTGCGTGGTCTATGCCTTCAGGCGTAATCCCCCGGACCGGAGTTTTTTTTTGTTTCTTTTATCCCCGAGTTGGTAGACTTTCTCAAAGGTGGTACATGCTTGTCCATGTAGTGAGGGAACAGGACTATTCCTTAACCCTCATGCCCCGGCCATCTCTATTGAAACTATTATAAAATGTATCACCACTTCACAAAAACTTCTGCTTGTATCAGGTTGAAGTTTTCCATGCATGATTCAATAGTGCAATAGATGATTTAAGTAAAGTTTTATTCAAATTAATACTTCTCATATAAAGGGCAGTTTTTATTTATTTTAGTTTTTTATTAAGATAAATGTTCAATGTCCGGATGTATGGCCATTCCAGTTTGGTTTGTAAAAGACTTGTTGTAAAGGCCATGTATGGTATTGGAGTTTAGTGTCTTCTCTTCTGTCTTATCCAGGGTGACCATACTTCCTGTTTTGACCGGTCATTTACTTCGATTTCATGTTACTGTGTTAGTAAATGGTAAATCTGCACTGTATCCCCCACCTATTTCTAAATATCTGATTTTTTACTTTCTCATATAAAGAGTAAGTATTGCGATTGCGCGAAATTTCGATTTTGATGGATTTACAGGTTTTGAGGTCCACTGAGTCCAAAAAAGTAGTTTTTAAAGAATGTTTGTCAGTGTAGACGTTTGGTACCTAAACTAATGGGCTGATTTTGACGAAATTTGGCATACGTGTTCAGAAAAATCATACCCGAGGCAGAATTGAAAAATTAATTTTAGCTCCAAATTTGGGGACGTTACCCCATAAAAACTGAAAAAACGTAAAAAAAAATTCTCGAAAAAAAAGTAGGGTTAAACGCGGACGGAGAGAGGCCGCGTTCGATTCCCCACCGAGGAGAAGTTATTTTTATGATTCATTTTTAAATAATGTTCAATAATAATTAAATGCACCTACAAAAACTAATATGTAAATGAAAACACGGGGGCTAAGTAATTATGAACTCAAATATGAGAAAGTTTTGTTGTCTCGAAGCGGTTTTTTTAAACTATTTCTTTTTACATTAAAAAAAACGGGTAAATCTGCACTATTTGGCCCACCAATTTCTAAATGTCCTATTTACTTACAATATATATAATATATATTTTTTTTAACTGTTCCTTTTTACATTTTAAAAATGATTCCGGTTGTACCATCTTGATAAATTCAGCAGTTTTTAAGAAAAAAAAATAAAAAAGAAATAAGTACCTTCCATTATTTTTCTTAGGAAATTACACTTACATTAAAAAAAAAACTATTTAATTTATCGATATGTAAAAAGGAACAGTTTAAAAATAAATTGAAGTAAAGCTTTATTTTGCTAGACGCGACTCCAGCGGTAGACGCTCAAGTGATAGTCGCCGAGCGACTATAGCTGACTCCTCTTTTGAGTTTGAATGTTACCGTTTTCCTAGCTGAGTGTCTCTTTACATGCAAACTCTTATAATTCTGTGCCAGCGACAAACGCTCAGCTATTATCGCTTAGAGTCTTTTGCTGGAGTCGCTTCTAGGAAAACGTACCTTAAATCAGACAATTATAGAAATATGTGGGCCAAATAGTGGAGATTTACCAAAAAACAATATCGATTGTAGCATCTCGATAAATTCAATCTTAGTTTTTTAAAATTAATTTCAATTAATATTTGTTCCTCCCCCTCCCCCCCCCCCCTTTAAGTCTGAAGGCTGCAATAGATCGGGACCCCTCCTCTCCAATTCCAATGTCCAGTTTTGGACTAAACTTGATATTGCCACCCTAGGCTGATGCCTACCCTGTTAAGACAGGGTTGGCATGAGTTGGGGACTTGTGCTCCTTAAGAGGAGCACAAGTCTGGTCCTTGAGGCAGCTCAAAACTACTTTTTAGGGTCCGTAGGCAAAACCAAGGACCCTTATATTTTCCTGAGTGTGTCTGTCCGTCCGTCCTCTCGCGTGCTCTCACGGCTACACCTTTCGTCCGATCACTTTGAAATTTGGCATGTATGTGTCTTGTACCTACCCACATATTTTAAAAATATAGCGACTTAAAAAAAAAATTTTTCAAAAAATTAGTGTAAATTTTTTTTATTTTTTTTTCCACACCGTGAGGGGTATCATATGAAAGGGTACGTCGAGCTGATTACAAAAATATATAATTCTTTGGATATAACTTTGATAGGGCGAGCGTAGGCAAGTTTGAAGTGGGTGTGAAACGTGTCCCCCCCCCCCCCCCTCTATCTCGCTTATGTGAAGTGCAAAAAATCTGAAAAAATTCTTCAACCAAAAGTAAAGATACCACTTTTTGGAAATTTCGAAAAAAATATTATTTTATTTTTTATTGACAAAATACGTTTTTTTTTATAATTATGGTCTTTTCGATGTATTTATATAGTTGTAGTCCGGTTCAGTGGCAAAAAAATACTCCTGACTACATGATAAGAAAAGAATTTAATATTTAGCCCATATACTTAAATTAAAATTTTATTACCTTAATCATATACTCGAGTCTAAAGATGGTAGCCGCCTTAAACTATGTCTAGCTAGACATACACATTTAGACAGTACAGTCAACTTTTCTGATGCCGCGACGCCACCCTATACATATATTCTTAACATTTTACCGTGAATATAGTGTATTACATATTGCATACCCTAAGGATTGCAGGGATGTACAATGTACATGGCCCCAAGGATTGTAGGCTGATTTATTTTTAAAACAATGCGGTCCGAGACAACTCAAACAAACTTTTTCAATAATTTGGTAGATACGATAGTGTATATAAACTCCATAACATCTCCTTTATTTATTTTTTTTTTTAAATATTTTAAAAGCGTTCAACAGGTGTTGAAGGAGGTGTTATGAGCTGAGGATTCGGCGAGGATTGAGTGATTTACCCTTAAAGCTTTTCCCATATATTACACTCTACACTTTCAATTGTTGAACACTAAAAAGTGAAGGTAAACTAATAGATCTATTAAATGAATTACGTAGAATAGAATTGGAAATAGTAGGACTAGCAGAAATCAGAAAAGAAGGAGAAGGTATAATAGATATAGGATCAAAGAAAGAGTTCCATTACAATGGAAAAGGAAGTGAGGGAGGTGCAAGGTTTATTATAATTTACAGATCTAAGAAACATATAAAAGGTTATAAATCCTTCTCTCATCGAGTTTCAAGAGTGATTTGGACCTTAAACAGTAATGTAAAAAATGAAAGGTTAAAAATTATTCAAACATATGCTCCGACATCAGCAGCAGAAATTCTACACATGTCTAAGACAAGCAATAGAAGAAGACGTGTGTAAAAATACCGTACTAATGGGGTATTTTAATGCCAAAGTAGGTAAGGAAGAAGGTAGTAACGCACTCGGCATGCATGCTCACGGAGAATGAAATAGCAGAGGAGAAAAAATGACACAGTTGGCTGAAGAACAAAGCTTGTTTGTAATAAACAGCTTTTACAAGAAATCTGTTGATACAAAATGGACATGGATAAATGGATAAAGGACTATTGAGGGCAGTAAAAATGAGATAGACTTCTTCATTACATAAAAAAAGCATTTTCAATAATGTAGAAGCGACACATTCGTTCTCCATAGAGAACCACCACAGGCCACTAAAAGCAGAAATAAACTTACAGTAACAAATACACAGCTAGGAACAAGACTTTTACTCCTCATTTGGAAATTTTAAGAAAAAGAGGATTGAAAGAAGTATTAGAAAAGGAATTAATTGTACTTACAGAAGAAAATAAAATTGAATTATAAAAGCTATTAATATGACAAACAAGCAGATAGGACAACACGAGACAAAATTAAAGAAAATGTAATTTAATAAATAAATACAGAGATTGATGTCGAAGAGGAGAAATATAATAAGATCGGAAATGAATAAAATGGAATTTTGTAAAATTCCGAAACTAATAAGGAAAAAAATATCGCATTGGTCTAACGAAAAAGAAAATTAAGGAAATTCAAGAAATAATAGAAAACGGAGGAATTATAACAAAATATTGGAGATAATCGAGCCAGTGGAAAAAAGTAAATTGTATGGATGAAGAACGATAAAGGTGTGATAAAAAATGATAATGACGGAATAATAAAACAATTCCACGAAAGACTGTACGATGACAGAGATAGCAAAAGCAAAAGCAATAGAAAAATCTTCTTGCATACGAGTCCGCAAGACAGTGAGACATTTTCATGTTTTCGCTCTGCGTTAAACTACCGACATAAAATGAAATAAAATCGGTAATTTATTCAAGTAATTGATCAAAGTAGATGGAAGATAATTTTTATTCTTATCTCCACACCGGCACTGCCGCGGCTTGATTACAAACGACTGAATTCAAAGGCGCCGGCCTGCCTTCTACGAATTGTTAATATGCCTTCATACTTTTTATTTCTTTAGGCCGAGAGGGCTGAGAGTTGATGGCAACCTCCTGTACTTTCCTAACTCCCTGTCACACGTATAAATCATTTCGACTTTCTTCGGCCCTATGACGTGCGGTGGAGGGAGGCCCAACATCTGGAGACATCCTATACCTTTCTAACTCCTTGATTCACCGGGTAACGTTTTTTAGTAACGCTTTTCGAGTTATGTAGCACAGCCTAAACATGAAAATGCCAAAAGTGACCAAAAATAATAAAATAAATAAAAAAATAAAATAAGAAATAAAACAAATTACTGAGGAAACAGAATTACAGAGTAGAAGAAAGAGAGGTGAAATGTTAGAAATCAAGAAAGATAAAATAGAGCTAGCCTTGAAAAAATTAATAATTAGAAAAGCAATTGGAAAAGATGGCATAAGTTACGAGAAACTAAAAGACAACAGCCTTACAGATGTATTATTGAAAGGAAAGTCCCTGAAGGACGGCTTACTGCCCAGGTCATGCTACTATTTTAAAAAGCAATAAATAAAAAGGGTGACCCAAAAAATATAGAAAACTATAGACTCATTTGTCTTTTATTGGTAATATTCAAAACATTCATGACTGTAATTAACAGACGAATAGAATTACCGATAGAAGAAAACTTAACAGCAACTCAAACTGGGTTTCACAAAAATTTTCTCAACCCTAGACAACCTAAACGTGGTTAAACAGCCTACTGATCATCGCAAGAATACAAATTTCCCTTGGTCATAATTTTTCTAGACTTCCATCAGCAAGGATATTCATTGCAGTCTTAGAATAAGCTTAATTGCACCTTGACTGAGATAAATATGGACTCAAAATTAATGGGGAGTGGCGAAATATAGTGAAATTCGCTGATGATATTGTAATAGTTGCCAAAGACCACAAGGAAGCTAAATTTATGATATACTTATACTTACTTTATTATAAGAGACTTAAGCGTCCACACCGGACGCGCATCGTGTTTGCAAACATTTGCAAACGTTAGCAAACAGGGATGCCGGTGTGGACGGCACCGCGCGCACGAACGAATGCTTGCTTGTGTTCGCGGGTGCTCCGGGTAGAGTCGGTACATCAAAGGATGTTTGCTGTTTGTGCGCGTTTGGTGTAGACGCTTTTTGAGCAAACTCCGTGAGTATTTGCAAACAGGCTGTGGTTTGACTTGGAAACCCGGGAAATGTATTTTTTTTTCATTCCACCAAAAGAACAGATTTCTATTTGTATAAAATTTCTATATATTTGGCGTTGTATTTTTGTAGAAATAATTATCTAAAATCAGGGATGATCGAGGAGAAATTTTTTTTGACATCCAGACTCTTCATCATCTTTTACTATTGCAATTTTTTACTAACTCACCAATGATAATAAATAAGCCGGCGCATATACCGCGTTTTGATAGAACTATATTACAGAGTTAATGCAAGTGCAATATAGTTTTATTTAGTACTTGATGATGCAGTGTGTAAGAAAATAATTAAAAATAACTGGGAACAAGGACAAACGTTTGCAAACACCTGTTTGTCAAGAATGCGCGGCCGGTGTGGACGTCATGTTTGCAGTTGTTTGCAAACCCTGTTTGCGAATGCGCGTCCGGTGTGGACGCGGCTTCAGAAGAACGTGCAGCAAAGATCGAGTTGAAAATAACAAAGACAAAAGTAAACTTATAACAATTAACATAAGTCAAGAAGCAGAAATACAATATGTTAGAAAATTAGATGAAGTAGATGAATATATTTAACTGGGTAGTCTAATTAGTAAGGGAGTAGATGGGGAAATGGGAGAAATAAGGTGAAGGATAGCTTTAAGGTGGGTTCATAGCCTGCGTTTTATACGCGCTTCAGAATAATCTGTAGGCTGTCATAACATGACGCGAGAAAAGTTGCTTCCAAACCAACTTTCTCGCGTCAAATCTAACCTGAATGAAGCCTTCCCGTCCTCTTCCATCTTGTTTATAAATTTGTTTTTGACTCATCCATTTACATAGTAAATATTAAATAACCCACTTGTTCTTCAATTTTAAACCATCTTTTTAGAAAGTTAGTTTTATATTGTAATAATAACCTGAATGGAACACTCTGCAAGTGCACTAGGAAGGAAGGGTGGGGACTTCTCCACGGCTTTATGAATGTAAAATGACTCCAATAATAAAAATATTTAGGGAATCTACGTCATGGCAAGGCAACACTGAATACGTTTTAGTATAGACCTTAGACCATGTATAGATATAGACACGCCCCTCCATTGAGCTGCCTTCTACAACCCTGAGACCAACATCTTTTACTCCGCATGACGTCACGGGAGGGCAAAACACTCCGAGTCCTGCTACAGTCAACATCAGTGTTTAGTTTGAGGGGTGCATTAAACGAGAAAAATATTATTAAAGCTTGTTACAAATATATTGAAGATTGTACGTGGAGCTGCATTCCATAATATATACATATATTATCATATGTTTGAAACAGATGTGCAGTCAAACCATATCCATCTATTAATAAAAATAATTAATTTAAATTATTGTAAGCCGAGGCTACATGACACTGGGAAGCCGTGAACAAGATAGAAGTAGGCTAAGAAGCAGATTAACCAAAACCATATTAAATACAAAGAAACAGTCTCACCACGGAACATATGTTTATTTAAAAAAGCAGCTTTCGGCTTTTATAAAGCCAATCATCAGAGTCTATGAACAAACACTAAGCAGTAAAACTTACTAACATAAATAAAACGAAATTAAAAGAACCGTGTTCTTCTCACTGATGATGGCTTCATAGAAGCCAATAGCTGATTTAATAAATAAACAAGTATTATCTTCCGTGGAGAGACTGTTTCTTTGTATTTATTAAGATGACCTCCATCAAAGCTCTTATTTCTCAAGCAAACCCATATTGTTTAAAAACCAATAGATATTATTATTTTAATTTAGTTATTATTATTTCAATTTAATTAAATTTTCCAATTTGATTCAAATTATATATATTCAGGGTGACCCACGGGCCACTATAAAATGTCTTAACGAAACTGATAAATTCTACGGGTCAAATGCAACAAAAAATGTCGAGAAAGCATGTGCCCATTTCTCAATAGTTCTCGAGATATCATTTTTTTTTTTTCTTTTTTCAGAGTGTGCAACGGAAATTTCCAAAAAATGCATCATTTCTCAAAAACTAAATGAGGCTAAGGGACAATTTTAAAGAGCATAAAGAAACGTTTCAGAATCACTCATTGATTTGCAATTTTTCAGCTTCTAAGCATCTTTTAAGTCTTGTTACTTTTTAATAATTTTTATTTTTTTAAATTCGACCACGAACTTCCAGTATAATTTCCAGTAATAATTTCATACCTGGTAACATTTAATCCACCATAATACAAAAACTAGTAAGTTGATCTTAAACTTTAATTACACCATTTAAAGGCTTATGAAAATCAGAATTGTTTCCTGAATTTGCCACAATTCTAACATCCCTCAATTAAGAGAAGAAAGCTCAGGAATTGCGAGGTCAAATAAAAAAAAATCCAAATTATTAAAATTTAACAGGGCTTAAGATGCTTGAAAGCTGATAAATTGAATGAGTGATTCTGAAAGGTTTTTTATGCTCTTAAAAATTGTCACTCAGCCCAATTTCTCTATCTAATTTAGTTTTTGTGATATTATGCAATTTTTGGAAATTTCCTTTGCACACTCTGAAAAAAGAATAAAATCGATATCGCTAGAGAACTATTGAGAAATAAGCATATGCTTACTCGACATTTTTGTTTCATTTGACCCGTAGAATCTACCAGTTATTGCGGATCACCCGAACACCTATTATTTGATTTTACTTATTATGTTATTGTTATATATTAGTTATTATATTATTTTAATTTAGTTGTATAAAAATTATTTATTTCAAATTGTATATGTATATATATATATATATATATATATATATATATATATATATATATATATATATATATATAGTATATATACATATTATTTTAATTTATTATTACTTTAATTTAATTATATTTCAGATTTGACTATTAAAAATTCAAATTTTCTATATAGGTATATTATTTTAATTTAATTATTATGTGAAAGTTATATATTAGTTTGTTTTTAGGGTTTCGTTGGTAAAACCAAAGAACGAAACCCTTGTAGTTTCGTTCCTGTGTGGGTCTGTCTGTCTGTCTGTCACTCTGTACGGTTCCAATAACTTTTGAATCAAAAGATATAAAAACATGAAACTTTCCAGTATTAAAGATCGTTTTGACGCGCACACAGGGAAAATATGGCGAACTCAAAATTATCATCTGTTTAAATTCAAAATGGCGGATAATTCACGTCACACGAAAAAAATACTTTTTTAAAATTTTGAGTGGGGTATCAAATGAAAGTTTAATGAAAATAGTTAATTTAGTTTAATTTAAATAGTTTAATGAAACAAAAAGAAAAAATGTATTTCGCCCTTCAAAGGTTCAATATGGCCCTTTGAAGAACGTGGTTTCCTCTTGGCCCTCATTTTTTTTTTTTTTTTTTTCAGATAAGTTCACTAAAAATTATTAAAAAAATGCTAATTACATATTTGTATATTTTTCATAGTTTAAGCAGAAATAGCCTCCAAAGTTGACTACTTTAGTTATTTAATTAAACATTAAGTTATTTTATTTTAAATTCTCTTAACGTAATGACTTGCTAATGAAGGAATTTTAGAATCTTTTACTACGTTTTTATTAGCTTGCTTTCTTGTTTGTTTGTTTGTCCGGTACAAATCTGGCAATCGATTTCTAACTAACTTCCCGAATGGCTAGACATTTGAAACTTTTAGCATACCTCAGAACACGATGACAATGCATTATTTTAATACTTTTAGCCATCTTTCAGCAGAATTTAATTGGCTTTCAGCAAATTTTGCTGTTCGGAATGTTAGTTCGGGAAAAAACCGCAAGTTATTTTATTTGTTTGGCCATGTCCCATATTTACAATCTTCATTTTGACGGGTCTCAAATTTGTGATAGATAAACATTGAATGACAGCAAAACAGGAAATATCGATTAAATTATTCATCGATTATATTATGTAGTTATATTATTTCAAATATATCGATGGCACGCTTTAGATTTGGTGTTGGGGAGATCCGTTGTACAAAGATTTATCCTTTTATAGGTTTAAGATCAGCTCTTTAGATGGTTGTCAATTATGTGAAGTAAATAAATTCGGAACTATTTTTTTTTTTGTTTTTCACTAACATTATATATTATATAGCAATACCAATGATAATATCAACAATCAACATTACATACGATTCAACAGAAAATTTAAAAACGTAGTATATAAAAAGTTATTTTTTTCTTGAAATTATTACATATAAATTAGATAGCCTCAGATTTTGACGAAGCGATTATAAAAACATTTGTGAAACAAAGATTAATAATAAAAATTAATTATTTAAACAATGTGTTTAACACAATAAGCTAAATTTAATACGTCAAAGAAAAATGAGAAAAATAGTAAACTAATTTTTAAAACAGTACTGTTTATACACACACACACACACACACACACATATATATATATATATATATATATATATATATATATATATATATATATATATATATATATATATATATATATAGTTAGTGAATATAGATATAGTTAAATTTATAATTATAAAAATAAACTTTTAATTTAGATTTTCTATCTGGTTGACCATTTTACCATTATTGTAAAAAATAACGTGTGTGCTAATAAAAATTATTATTGGTAATTTATGTTTGTGCTTCTTTTCTACTGTCCCACTTGTTTAATTTAATTAAAATGCATATATATATTCAATATGTTGTTGTTACATTAATTCAGCAATAATTCATAATGATCTGATCACTATAACTGAAAATATTAATAAAAAACGACGTCGGGGTTGCACGGGTATAGGGAATTGCTTAGAAGGGAGATAGTTTGGGTCTTGCGTTACGTCACACATTAAAGGGGCGTGTCTCGCTTCCCGAATCTAGATATCCTCAATTGAGATGATTAGTGTGACGTCACAAAAGCTTTCGAAAATTTAACTCAGTGTTTATTATGTTCCTTTTTCTTATCACCTCTTATCAAACCCATGTAAAATGAAGAATTTCTCAAAATGAGAATTTTCTCAACTTTTTAAATAATTAATTATTAAATTATTATTGATTTATCAGAGTTTTCACCCTTTGAACATTGTTGTACCAAGTCTTTTTTTAACGAGTGTAACAAAGAAAGCATTAAAAACTTTCGTTTCAGTTATTTAAAATGAGTATTTGTGTGAAGGGTCATATCATCGAAAAAGCTATTTGAGTTATTAATCTTTATACTTGATTTTTTTGTATTTCCTGTTGCCATAAAAATTCACAGGGTGTGTTCGTGTTCATATTGTGTGTCCGAAAATAAATGTTCCTCAAGTTTTGAAACTCAATGAAGTATACTCAGGGTACAGGACTTGTAGAAAGATAGTGATACTTAATCTGCCAGGTAATAAAAGATTATTTGCTAATAATATTTTGTTCCTGGTTACTTACAATGTGCATTATATTTAACCGATGTTGGAACATAATTATATACTATACAATAGATCACTGACCAGCCTAGGAAAAAGACGTTGATGACGAGGCAAAGAGCAGACTGTTATTACTATTATTATTTGTGTATTTTTTGTTATCTATATTAACGAGTATAATAATATAAGATATGAGTGCCTCACATGTATACTTGTTTAAAATTTTGATTATAAAACTAATTTAATACATTAACTTAATATTACTTAAGTACTCTGACATACTTTTATGAAGAATAGCTGAAAATATTAATAATCTGACCAAAAACCACTTACGTGGTAAAAAAAAAAAAAAAAAAAAAACACCCCGCCAAGTCTGGGGTCCAAAAAAGTTGTGAAATCAACTTTCTGTCCCGCCAAGTGATGTTGGCACTTTCTCCTGACCAACACTGTCAACTTAGATATTTATCAGCTTCTTCTCCTTGGCGGTGTGCCTGCAGTACTACTCAAAGTTAACTGGTTGTATTCCACGCATCCTCTGCAAAGAAAGTAGTAGTTGCATGGGGTCATTTCTTGAAAGCTTAATTTGTATATTACATATTTCTATTTTATTTGCTTTTTGATAATGGGAAAGATTTACAGCAATGATCATTGTGGCATCGAGAAGAGCCTTTATAATTGTCTTAATTATACCTACCTTAATTATAAAGTATATGTGTTAAAAGTAACTAATGGTATAATTACAATAATATATATATATTTTTATATTTATTATGATTATTATATATATATATATATATATATATATATATATATATATATATATATATATATATATATGAAACAAATAAAACTCAGGTTTCGGTCACAAAAATCGTCTCTATGTTACAATATGTTACAATCCCGTCTGCCTAGGATACTTGTTTACTCCTGTAATCTTTTCTAGCTTTGGCCCTTTTCTTTGTCTATAATATTTAGGAGTACCGGGGAGGGGGGGGGGGAGGAGAATTTTCTTTTATGTTTATTGCGTAGACTGTTATTATAAAAAAAAAAAAAAAAAAAAAAAAAAAAAAAAAAAAAAAAAAAAAAAAAAAAAGTAGGTATATTTTTATCAAGGAGGCTGTGGTTTTTCCTCCGTATATATAGGTGTGACGCGTGAAAATTTTTCAGTCGATGGTTAGATGCTTTACGGTGAGTTTAGGTCTTGGGTTAATATTTATTGTGTAGCAGCTTCTTAGTTTTTTCCGTTTTGATAGTCATGAGTGTTTGTTTCATGGGTTTTTTGTATTTCGTTTGTTTTTTAGGCCCCTGAAGAAGGTTTTAAGTAAAAACTGAAACGTCGGAATTGTAACATAGAGACGATTTTCGTGACCGAAACCTGTTTTCTGTTTATTTTTACGGTCGAGAATTTATTCGTTTATATATATATGTGTGTATATACTATACTACTGTATATGTATATACTAATATAATATATATATATATACTCGTATGTAATGATATATATATTATATTATTTTTTAAATGTAATAATATAATATAGACTCACTACTTCCCATGACGCTGACTCGGTTTCTTCCCTTTTTAGACTGTTTCCTAGCTTGGTTTCTCGCTCCACATTCAGCGTAGTGGAATAAGTTGATTGGTTGTAGGGGGGGGGGGGGGGTGAGTTAGGAGGGGGGGGGGGCGGGGGGGATGCACTAGGGCTCTAAACGAATCCAAAAAGCCCTCATTTATTAAAATCGGTTCAGTAGTTTAGGCTGTAGGTGCGTCAACGTTAAAGTGACTGTTCGCTAGCTTGGTTTCTCGCTCTGCGTTCAGCTAGGGATGAGTTATCTAATTTTATCAAGGAATGCACTAGGGCCCTAGACGAATCCAAAAAGCCCTCATTAGCATTCATTAAAATCGGTTTAGTAGTTTAGGCTGTAGGTGCGTCAACGTAAAATGAAGGAAGAATAAGAATAAGAAGTCATCAAAACTACCATTTTCAAACCTAGTTTTCTCTACTTCTACTTGACCGATTTCGACATTTTTTATTTTGATCTACAGGACACGGCCTTCAAATATATTAAAAATTATTTAGGTATCTTGTACGAATTCCACGCTGCAGACCTTTAAAAACCCTAGTTTGCCACCTAGAGTATAATATATACACTGGCAGCTTTTTGACTTGGCGGTACGGAACGCTGCCGCGTTCCTATATAAACGCATGGGCGTCCATCCTACTTTTGCATAAGGGGGGCCGGTGGCTGCCGGTCCTAACCGGTGGGGGGGGGGGAGGGTATTAAAAAAAAATTGATCATAAAAACGTATTAAATTTGATTTTTAACGCTATTAAACATACTCAAAAATATTTTAACCCAGTACAAATATTTTAGAATTTTGTCTATAAAGAAATTATTTTTGTTCAATGTAGTGCTTCACTACATTGGAACATACGGTCAACCGGTAACCTGCCGCGCCCGTCGTCTACCTCCCGACAAGTACATCGCAGCAAAGGAGGAGTTTAACCGAATGTGCGAGAGGGGATATGCCGCCCCTCTAACAGTCCTTGGGCCGTCTACAAGAAAGACGGTTCTCTACGTCCTTGTGGTGACTACCGGCTGCTCAACATCCGCACAGTTCCGGACAAGTACGGCGTCCCGAACCTGCTAGACTTTACCAATTACCTGGATGGTACTACTTTTTTTTCAACACTGGACATTAACCGGGCCTATTATCACATTCCGGTCGCCGAAGAGGACATACCCAAGACAGTTATCATTACGCCATTTGGGTTGTTCGAATTTATGAAAATGACGTTTGGACTTCGCAACGCAGCGCAGACCTTTCAGTGCTTTATGGACCAGATCTTCCGTGATCTTCCCTTCGTGTTCGTCTATCTCGATGACATACTGATAGCTTCACCTGACGCATGAACTTCACTTACAAACAGTTTTTCAAAGGCTAGATACAAAAGGGCTGACGGCTGACTTTGAATCTCCACAAGTGCGTTCTCGGCCAACACTCGGTAGATTTTCTCGGATATCGAGTATCGGACCGTCCATCGCTACTCCACAGGTCGAGCGTTGCCCACTCGGTGTCCAGCTGCATTAGCTGCCTCACCGGGTTTCCAACAGTCTCTCTGTGTATTAGTCCTCCCTTACAATCACACCTCCATACCTTACAACTCTCCATTGAGTGATTTGTTAGTGAACACGCACAAATAGCCCGGGCCCTTCTGATAGACCCAGTCAATTACATCAGAGCCCGAATAGTGAAAATATTAATAATAAACGATAACGAAGTCGGGGTTGTACGGGTATAGGGAGTTACTTAATAGGAATGTAGTTCAGGACTCTGGTGACGTCACACATTCAAGCATTTGGCCCTCCTCTGTACACCCTCCTTGACCTTAGACCATGTATTATGTATTCACATGGTTTAAGGATAATAGAATATTTAGTCTAGTCCTTATCAATACTAGTGATAACAGGACGTATTTTTATATTTTTTACTGTTCATCAACACATTAATGGACAAATTCCCATGTGACGTCACTAAACAGTACTGTTAGCGCTCCTTGTGGCAAGAACTTCAACTAAAACAACCAACAAATCTCATTCTCCATTGTTTTTTCAAAGGCGTCCCTTGTTTTTCCCCTTTTTTCACCTTTTATTGTAATTTTATTAAAATTAATTGTTATTATTAATTAGTTTATAATTGTTATAATATTGTGTTAGTTTAGTTTTTTTCGTGTATTGTGTTTATTTAAGGACAATTTAAAACCGTGTGTAGGGTAGGTTAGGGTTAGCTTTTTTCAGCTTTTATTGCAATTTGATTTACTTTTATTGTTATTTAGTTTATAATTGTTAAATAGTGTTAGTTTAGTTTTTTCGTGTATTGTATTTATTTAAGAACAATTTAAAGCCGTGTGTAGGATAGGATAGGGTTAGGTCATTGTTGCTTTGTGAACATTTTTTCTTCATCATTTTTGTTTTTATAAACTTTTAATAATGTCACTTTATGAAGACGACGCCCACGGAGCTAAATTTGTGTTTGAAAATATTGAAGACTATTCGGTCCAATACAGGTTCAGGGGGTGAGCACTAAGCACACCCACTGGGTTGAGAAGTGTCGCCAAGAACTTGGAAAAAATCTACATCAAACTACCACTTGCGCGCGCATAGGTAGGCCCAATTTCTTCCCGACTGTTATCCAAACAAGGAAGGAAAAGCATAACCTGGTCGAATTTCTAAGAATTTTTCCCATTCTTCTTGATCTTCTACAGTTATAACCATTGTACAATCATACCAAGGATCTTATATAAAGGGGATAGAGGGTTGAGGCAAAAAAGTGACCCCATGAAGATATGTAAAATATTAGCTCCAATGGGACATATTACCTTCCTCTTGGTTATAGGTTTCCAAGAATTTGTTTATAAGTGTCAGGTTATAACCTGTTAAAAAAGGTAATTTGTCCCAGTTCAAAGGTCGTGGAGCATGCGCAGTATGATTTTTTCTCCAATTTCTCTTACCTTCATGGGGTCACTTTTTTGCCTTAAACCCCTTCTTAACATTACATCCGCTTTATATAAGATCCTTGAATCATACGGGAAGGTAATCGATCCTACTCGGATCTTACTAGATTTTCCAAGTTCTTGGCGACACTTTTAGCGCCTAGTGCTAAATCCGTATTTTATAAGATCCTTGTACAGGTTGTAAAAAGGTGGCTATACCATAGAGGTTTGAAACAGACTGGACGGAAGGTTGAACTTATTGAGAGGCCCAACAAGTCAGGCTTCGAAAAAGGAATAAAATACACACTTTTCATGTAGTCTTTATGACTTTATCGCGAGTCACTATTACAAACACCATAACAACACCTCGGCATCCTTTCAAAAGCACTATAACAATCCACAGCAATTAGCTGATTTAGAAATATGTAATTGGAAATTTATACAACTAAATACTATTGAAACAAATTGATATATATTTCTAATAAATGGTTATTAATTTATTTATAACTATAAATCACTTTTCAACACTTCTTATTTTAATAATAAATAAAAACGAGGCACATACTTTAAAAAAAATCATAACACAACTCAATTATTGTCAAACATATCTCGAACTTGCTATTTATGCTACTAGATAGCATATATAAAAATAACTTAATTCTGCTTAATAGCATTTAAATTTATGCCAATTACGTTGTTAATTAATAATATTATAAGAAAAATACTGACAATATCAATGTAAATAAATAAAAGCAAGATTCTAAAATTTCTTCTATCCTTCCAATGAAAAATAAGAGTTTGTTTGTTGTTTTAGTTCTTGAAACTACCACTTGACAGGTGAGCGCGCCACCATCGATTTTCTATGGGAATTCGTCCATTGGTACACTGTGATTATTACCTACTGTGATATAGTTGTAATAGTTTAGTTTTTATATTATTATATTAATGATTATGCTAGATGACCGATTTTATTACCACCCATCTGTCCGTATTCTAATGGTATTATCTGTTCAACACAGTTTACTTATTCTACCCATGGTAAGCTTACATGCCTTTTTGTGTACGGCTTTTAGATATCAATCAGATAGAAACCTTTATCTTATAACTATAACTTTCTGAGTTGTTCTCCTACTTAACTATCATATATTACCTGTCATTTGTATTATTGATTATAGTAGTTTGATGTGGGAACCACCAGTTCACCGAATGCAACCCTGTTTTTACTAAGAAAAAATATTAAATGAATATTAACTCATATTGACAAAAAATTAGCTGAAGATTGACAAAAAATATTTTTGAAGCACAACTCTTCAGCTTGAGAACTGAAGTATTTTTTTAGGATTGAGGTGATAACGAGATCGTAATACTTTGCATGCCATTCTTACAATAAATAATTACATTTTTAGGCTCGAGTAGCCGAAACGATACCACATAGTATGAATCAGTGTTAGTCTTCTTCCTCTTCCTACCCTTCAAGGATCCAAATTACTCGATCTATAACTCAGAGCAAGGAAGGGGTAGAGGGAACAGGAACAATACTATAGAATCTGGGTCTCAAAAAGTGGTTCATTATGCTCCCCCCATATGCTAACACTTTCAAGCGGCAGTTTGGTGAAACAGTATCGATATCTCGATAAAAACTCGAAATTTATCTGATATCAGCTGATAAGAATAAGTGATATTTTCTTACGACATTTAATAATTTTATTTTTAATACAGTTCCTAGATAACCAATAGAAATCTTCTTTGAGTGGGGTATCGAATAAATGCTACAGATAAGGATTTGTTGACAAGAGTCTGTGTGGACGGAAGAACAAGGAATAGACCAATAAGACAAGGACCAGTGACCATGTGATCACTTTAGTTCGGATTGAGCTCGCTTGGGAGGTTTAGTATGGGGGGGGGGGGGGAGGGCATAATGAACCACTTTTCAAATCGGATTGTTCCCTCTACCCCTTCCTTGCTCTGAGCCTCTACTCCTTCCTTGCTCTGAGATCTATAACTAATTCTACAGGGTACACTTAGCATTACTATAAAATTTTATTGTTGGTTTTTGGAATGGCAAGCAGTCTTTTTAATTTATGTTTAAAGAAACTGCAAACAAAATATTTGAAAAATGGCTAGAATCAAGACTACCACTACTCTTTAAGAAATGGGATATAAAATGATCGTCCTATAAACCTTTTATAAGTAATATTAAGTTTTCATGGCAATAATAACAGAAAGATTATGAAGGAGCTGCAGTTCAATAACCAAACAATGCCTTTCACACAAAAAATTGTAAGTGAAACTGTTGAGTCAAATTGAATATGTCAAAACGAGTCAGTCTTGTACATATACTAAAAGGACTTATTATTTGGCGATGAGGATTATAAAAAAAACCCTATCGTGGACGGAAAGGAAGACTCAGACAGAACAGACGAGTGGAAAAAAGACTACAGGAGACTACGGAAAACACGAGGAATCATTAAAGGACAGATTTCTCGACTCAACAGTTTTTTTGACAGACAAGCCCTGAAGCAGAGATTAGAGGAGAATCACTAAACGACTTATGGACTAGCTTTTTAAAAGTGCAAGAAGAGCTGGAGTCATTATTTGAAGAGAATGAGCTACCGACCGAAGAGACCGAGTATAGAGAAGATATCGAAAATACATATTACCATCTGAAAACAAAAATAAGTAGCTTAGTAAGTACAAACCCAGATTTAAATGCAAATAACTGTTTATATAGTCTTGATCCAGAAAGAAAAAAGAAACCATGCATATAGTTCACCGACAACAAATTTGACTTTTGTACCATTTCAAGAAAATGAAGCGTTTTCAAATTTCATTAATAGATTTGAATCATTTTTAAAACTAAAACCAAATTTCGACAAAAACATGAAACAATACATCTTATTACATGCACTGACGCCACAGTTACATGAAAAACTATATGATTTATGCGCTCCAGAAGACCCGAAAGATAAATTCTATGAAGATCTGGTTAAAATACAAATATCATTTACAACATAAATTTATTACAACGCTACAGAAGGATGATAAAACAGTCACAGAATACGCAGCAGAGTTAAGGAAACTCTCGGCAAATTCAAATTTTCTTGTGTGTAAGAGGTCGTATGCAGATCCAGTGGCGCACCCAGGGGGGGGGCACGGGGGGCACGTGCCCCCCCCCAAAGCCAGACCTAAAATTTAAGTATGCAATTCCGCACGTGTTAAAGTAATAGTGTTGTGACAGTCAAAAAAAAAAAAAAAGTAATTATATACCTAGTTTAGCCTGACATTTTTTTTTTTTAGCGTTTAAAAAGACGTGCCCCCCCCCCCCCCCCCCCCCCCTAAGCCAAAGACGTAAAATTTAAGTATGCAATTTCGCAGCACATGTTAAAGTAATAGTGAAAAAAAAAATAAATAAGTAATTATATACCTAGTTTGGCCCGACATATCTTTTTGGCGTTTAAAAAGACGTGCCCCCCCCCCCCCCCCCTCCTCCAAAGCCATAGACTTAAAATTTAAGTATGCAAATAGTAAGTAAGTATTTTAAATAAGTCAGTATCACTTAATAAATAAGTACATAATAATCCACCTAGTTTTGCCCGACATATTTTTTTTTTTGGTGTTTAGGTTAAGAATCTATAAAATAGGGATGGAGCGCCTGGGTAAAAAAGTGTCGTCTATTGAACTTGGAAAAATCTGCATGAAATTACGACTGCGGATGGTCAGAACTTTTTAGTAGGACGAATTTCTTTCCGACTATTGTCCATTGTTTATTTTGAATGAAAGGTTACAATATAACATTTTTAAATAAAGTTTATAATTAAATTTTTCTTGTTTTAAGGGTTTTTATTTTAATCTAAAGTTTTACTTTAATATATTAATTAAAATAGTTAGTAGCAGTCATTAGAATAGTTTTTAATTATCGAATAATTAATATTAATGAATTTGGAAACGGGTTCAATTGTAGAATAAGATTTTAAAAATTGCAGATACCCGACCTTTCGAAAGGAAGACTATTTTTTGTACTTATTGACTGGACTATTATATACCCTACTATGTTTATTTTTAACCTAATACTATCAGCTATTTTTTTTTTTTTTTTTTTTTTTTTTTTTTGTTAATTCACATAACTAAAATATTTTTAAAATGTACCAATTTATTTTTCTGGCTACTAAAATAAAACATTCATCTATTATATAATGTACAACTTTTAATAATAAAATATTATTAGTATGTATATAATTTTGTTTAAATAAAATACCCCGGTCTCCATGTCCCGTTCATAAAAAACTTTATTTGTATATAATAACCAGAGACGGGAAAAAGTCATAAACGTCATAGTCATATGATTTTGTCATAAAATAGCCATTTTACGCATAAACGTCATAAAATAGGGGTTTCTTGGAATAAACGTCATAAAATGGCGTTTTTTGCCAAATGTTTAGCAAAAAGGTTATATTTTTTTGTTAAAGAAAATGTATAAATTGAATATTTGTGGTCCAGTTCCAGGTAAAAGTGCAGTTCGAACAAAAAACCCTTACACCAGCTTAGTGAAAGGCCTGGGCTCTTAATTCCCTGACCACTTTCGGACTTAACTAATGCCCTTATGCATACCTACAACCAGGGAGGCACCGACGGTCATCCCTAATTCCAAAATAGGGCTCCTGATCGGCTCCTTCTTGGAACAACTCCTCCAATTAGAATCCAGGAAGTTCAAGATAGATTCTCCAGTCAGCCAATAGTAAACCTATTGGATTGGGCAGTCTCCTGATTGGCTGTTCCATAATTAAAATTTTGTATATATTCATGGTAAGGGAGTAGAATGTTTAATTGCTCATTTGATGACAAGTAACACGAATAAGAAACTCGTGTTACTTGTTTCTTGATTAATTTTACTCCTGTAACTAGTTTCTTAATAGATTCTACTCGTGTCAGAATGCCGAAAACTCCTGCAAACAAATTAGCGCTTAAGCGTAAGTGGGTGTCAGAGGAGGTGGACTTTTCTTTGGAAGGTGAAACATTCTTCTGTAAGCCATGTGATAAACAGGTAAATTCTACACCTACTTTGTATCTGAAGTCTTCAAGGTCTTAGCTTCATTGGATGCTGGAGAGGTGCCGTCAATTCGCAATGCAAAAGAATCCCTAAAGGCTCCAGGACTGGAAACCCACCTGAACTACATCAACGACAACTTTGGGACATTTCCTGACATAATAAAAGGTCTGCAAGATCAGGATATGCTACTTCCAAACGGCGTCGAAAAAAATCAAGACCCTTTGAGGTACCGATTGGGTTGGAAGAGTGGGGGAAAAGCTGAAAGAAAAGTTCACTGCTGTTCTCTCAAGCAATCCTGGGTAGGAACACGCCCAGGCTATAGCTGCCCGGTTGAAGGGCGTGCAAAAGCAAAAGCAAATGACGTGTCATGCATGAAATTTGCTCCCACCTCATCTGCCGACGTCGAAAGGTCTTTTTCCAAGTTTAAAATTCTACTGATGGACAAAAGAACCAATTTAACGCTGGAGAATATAGAACAACACATGATTACTTTTTACAATGTTGGAGCATTCTGCTAATTATTATCATCTATTACATATATTGTAAATATAATTTTGTATCTATGAATTATTGAAATCTTTTTTGAACTGTTTCCCTCCAAAATAACGAAATGCTTCACATAAAGGCTAACTTTTCACAGAAAATAAACGTCATACTTTTGGCTAAAAGGTCATAAAACAACCGATTTTCTAAAATAAACGTCATAAAACAGGATAATAAAAGTCATAAAAGTCATAGAATAAAGGTCATGAAATGGAAAAATAAAAGTCATAAACGTCCCGTCTCTGATAATAACACTTTAGATGCTCTTAGAATATGCTAAAAAGACGTTTTCAAATAACGTAAACTATAAAAATTTTCAAGAGGGAGGACCCCCGGACCCCCCTAATAGAGAGCCCAACCCCCCTTTAAAATTGGCTGGATTCGCCCTTGATATGAAGTAATTTAAGAACAAAGAAACCAGACTGGTTAATTGTCTGTGATTATGCTAAGCCCACATTACATCCCCCCCCCCTTATATTTTTTTATCTGTGCCCCTCCCAAAAATAAATCCTGGGTGCGCCACTGTGCAGATCTAATGATAAAAATGCAATTGGTTTGTGGGGTGCGGGATAAAGAAATAAGAATAAAACTATTACAGGGAAGCGATAAAGCAACGTTCACTGAAGTCTTAGCAACAGCAGTGGCAGTGGAACAAGCTAATAGTAAAAGAAAATAGTAGAGACCAGAATAACTAGTACCAATTGAGGAGAGGTGTTAAGTATAGAACTCAACTAAAGGAAAACGCTAGAAACCAAGAGAATAATACAACTAAAAGTTTTGGCCAAAAGTATCAACAAGAAAGGAAGAACAGGGAACAAACGAAGGAAATATTTTCAAAAATGAAGGGAAAGTGTTACTGTTGTGGACAAGAAAATCACAGAGCAAAAGATTGTTTTTTAAGGGGAACTGCACGCTGTACATCCTGTAATATAAAAGGATATTTAGAGACCGTATGCAGCAAAAAGAAATTACAAAAAGAACTTTACCAGAACGAGATAGGAGAGTCAAGTGAAGAGAAGGACAACTTGTATGAAATGAACAAAATTAAGTGTAGTGTAAGTCGTCTGACAAATTTCTAATTGATGTACTAATAGACGGAAAACTGTTAAGAATGGAAATCGATACAGGGGATAAGTACAATTTCATTAAAGGAACTGCAATGATTGAAAATTAACAAACAGCTAGAGAAGTCAGGAAATTTAGTCAATCGGAGAAAGGAATCAGTGGAATTGAGGACATATTCCGGTGAGAAAATTAAACCTCTTGGTATTATATGGGTACAGATCAAGTATAAAGAATTTGTATTTGAGGGGAAGCTTTTTGTAATTGACTAACACGTAGACTCTATTTTTGGTAGGAATTGGTTAAGAGAAGTTAAATTTAATTTAGCTGACATAAACATTGTGAATAAGGAGAGTTTTAAAGTTGGCTTAAATAAATTATTTAATAATTATCCAGTTATTTTTTTAAGGGTATCGGAGAAATACCAGGGGTTAGAGGGTATTTTTATTTAAAGGACGGGTCTAGACCAATATATTGGAAGCCAAGACCTGCATCGTACGCTATTCGAGAAAAAATTGAAAAAGAGCTTGAGAGATTAGAGAAGGAAAATATTATCTCCAAAGTTGATTTCTCGGAGTGGGGAACTCCTGTTGTACCGGTAGTAAAACCGAATGGGAGTTTGCGACTTTGTTGACTACAAAGTTACTGTAAACAAAGCTATTAAGGATGAACCATATCCGATTCCGAAAATAAAGGATATATATGCGAGTATGAGTGGAGCCAGGTACTTTTGTTCATTAGATATAAGCAATGCGTACTTGCATATGGTTATGGACGAGGAGAGTGCGGCGATGCTGACATTAAGTACACATAAAGGTCTTTATAGGGTCAACAGGTTGATATTCGAAGTCAAAACTGTACCCCAACTCTGGAATAGGTTTATGGATAGAACGTTACAGGGTATCTCAGGAGTTTATTTTTTTTTTTTTACGACATAGTTGTGACCAGACGGACATACGAAGAAACATTAAAACAACTAGTATTTAGGAAATTTACGGAGAAACATTTGAGAGTGAATAAAGAAAAATCAAAAAATTTTGAGACACGTATCGAATATCTAGGACACATAATTGATGAGAAAGAGAGCTACATAAGTCTTCTAAGAAAGTGCAAGCAATTACACAGGCAAAGAGTCCAGAAATCGTTCAGAAATTGAGAGCATTCTTAGGACTGGCCAACTATTACAATAAATTTATTCCTCACTTGGCAACTTTATTGAATCCCCTAAATAAATTATTGCAAAAATGGATAAAATACGACTGGTCTGAAGAGTGTCAGAAGTGTTTTGAAAAAGTAAAGGAAGAGATAATAGGAGAACGGACGTTAGCCCATTATGATCCTAAAGCCTAAAGAAGCGTTGGTTCTGGCAACAGATGCCTCTCCAGTAGGATTAGGTGCGGTATTATCGCATAGATATAGTAATGGAGAAGAAAAGCCAATAGCATTTGCCTCACGTAGTTTGAATAAAAGTGAAAAACAATATAGTCAAATTGACAAAGAAGCATTAGGAATTTATTGGGGATTAAAGTGATTTCTAATTGAATATGTCAAAACAAGTCAGTCTTGTATATATAAAAAGACTTATTAGAAACAATTGACTGGTTTCGGCTGTTCTAAAGCAGCCTTCTTCAGATAATCTAAAAACAAAGTAACAGACTTAAACTTTAAGTATAAAGTAAGGTAACCTTAGGTACTAAAAGAACAATTGAAACAGTAATTAAATTAAAAATAAGTTTATTCTCCTGTCTTACTCACGAAGTCAGTACACTACGAATATTAAAAATAAGTAAAAAAAAAAAAAACTGAAATGAAAAATACCTAGAGGTTACTGGATCGACTTTGAAAGTACAAGTGAGACAATATTTTAACAAGAAGGCTAAGCTACAGGCATGTGAAGAGATTTAGACAAAAGGAGGGAAGGATCATTACCAGCTAAAAAGGTGACAAACAAATACCCTGAGTACCTGATTAAAAAAAAAAATTTAAACATGACAAAAGTACACTATCTATTACAGGCATAGTAGAAATAAACACAAGTATAAATCGAATTGACATGAAAAAAATTGAACAATACAATCAACAAAAAGAAAAAGTATATTCAAAACAAAAATTATTCTTATATACCTATATAAAATAAAATAAATAAAACAAAGTATAAAAATACACCAAATAATTGAACATACAATACAACTTGGCATTCACCAGATGGAGTGACCAAAAATCAAATTGATCATGTAATGATAGATGGTAGGCATAAGTCAGATTTAATTGATATTAAAAGCTGTAGGGGAGCTGATAGTGGCACAGGTCACATGGTGTTAAGTATTAAATACAGGCAGAGAATTGCTAGAGGCAACATTGGTAAGCCTAATCAAGTCAGTGAGAGATACAACACAGAAAAGCTTGTAAAAGATGATTCACTGAAAGTAGAATACACAGCTAGGATAAACAAACTAATAGAAGAAGGCCAAAGAAAGCCAGAAGATGCCAATGAGAAGTGGATTGTACTAAAGGAACTAGTGGAGAAAGCTGCAAGTGAAGTTGTAGGAAAACAAGATAAAAAACAGAAGGAAGAGTGGTATGATGAAGAATGTAAAAAGAAGGTGGAGGAGAGGAATGAAGCCCGAAGGAAAGTGCTGCAAATAAACACAAGAAGCAACAGGGATAACCCAAAACAAACAAGAAAAGTGGCTAATAAAGAATGCAGAAAAAAGAAACGAATGTTCGAAAAGAAGAGACTTGAAGAACTGGAGGAATTCAGAGAGCAAGGAAAATGAACAAGAGTACTCAAGAATTCAAGAGAGGGTGCCAGCCAAAAACTGTGTTATGTAAGAACAAAGATGGAGAGTTCATTTGAGGAAAAGAGGTAATTCTGGATAGATGGGCCGAATATTTCAGTGAACTTCTTAATGGTGCAGTAGTAGTCAATGAAAGTTTAGATATGGAAGAGGAGCTACCCCAAGAGAATAACGACATTCTAACATCCCCAAGCAAAGAAGAGGTGAGGCAGGCTCTTAAAAAGATCAAAAACAATAAAGCTCCTGGAGTTGATAATCTCCCTGGAGAATTGTTGGAAGCTAGAAGAGATGCTGTGGGAACAACCCAAGTAGTTTGGAAAAAAATACCTTCCACGTGGCATGATGGTATTACATGCCCCATCCATAAAAAAGGAGATAAGACAGAGTGCCAAAACTATAGAGGAATTACCTTGTTAAGTGCGTCGTACAAAGTTTTTTCTCGTATTCTAGCAGGACGGCTAACCCCTATCATGGAAAATGTGGTAGGGGAGTATCAGTGTGGTTTTTATGCCTGTCACTATATTTTATAAATTTCTAGAGATAATTGGCAGCATATAAGCAGGATCCTTGAATTAACCCTCGAGTGCGTGCGGTCTAATACAGACACGAGGAGGCGCGGACCCCTGATAGGACTTTATCTGTTTTATATGCCCACACAGCAGGTAAAATAAATATAAACTTGAAATCATTTTGGCAAAATATTATAAAACATATTTAAATTGGTTTTATTATTTTTTTAATAGATAAAATACCGTTGTTAAGTCTCATAGTTTATAAGCACAAAATTAGTCAGTCTCAATAATAATTTTTCACTTTTTTAATATTTTCTGCATATTTTTATTATTTTGTTTTTAAATTCAGGTACCATATTAATTTCTTTTGTATTATATGTATAAATTTCACTAAAATTAGCGTAATACTAAAATTTAGGTGAAAGTGGCGAGGGTCCCCTGTGAGGACAATATGGGCACAGAATTGTATAATCACGAACGATGTCAAACAGTGACTGATTCTCTTGATAAAAGCAAGAAATGTAGCTAGAAAAATCTCTAGCTTCCAATCGCACCCACATCTATCTTAATTTTACAGTTATATTTCAAATTTAGGCCTCACAGGACCGTGCTGTTGTTGTTCTCAATGTTCCCGAGGGTTAACATTGAGTATAGTGTTAGGATGTAATGTTAAATAAAAATGGGTTTGACTGAGTCGTGAGAAGAATGATAAAATATAATCCCAATTATTCTTTTCTGAAAAATAAATACTCTTTTGGCCTCAGCACTGGTGCCCCAAGCAAGAATGTGACTTGTCATGTAAGGGTAAGCTAAACCATAGTAAAGCATAATAATTACTCCTTCCAAATTAAAACTTCTTTTCTCATTAAATAGTAGGCAGATTTAAGTTTTTTTACAACACTGTTTACATGATTGTTATATTTTAGGTAACAATCAAGGGTTAATCCTAAAAGTTTAGCCGAGGGAATCGTCTACAAGGAACTACTATTTATCAAAAGAAAAGTCAGCGGTTGAGAAATATTTTTAATAGAGAAAATTATTGATATGCTTGTAGATGAATTTATTGTCAGAAGACCATAAAAAAAAGAAATCATATAACATTATATTCTAACGTAAGATACAACTCCACACGTTTACGTACAAGGTTGGGACAAAATAAAAAAACAATTAATTTATTTGTTCTCATCATATGAAAGTGTAACGAAGAGCATTGACAGAATAAGGGCTGCTAAGTGGGATGGCAGAGAGACCTTCGACAAGCACTTTCATAAACTTGTGAGGTAGGGCTATGAAGCCGAATTATCGGAAATCATAAGTTTTATTATATGTAGCATTGAGATTTTTACAATAAAAACGCAAATTTATTTGTAGGAAGTAACTAAGCTCAGTGTATTACTGTCAAGTATGCGTAAGTCAAGTAAACTTAAACATTCGTTAGATGAATTAGAGAAGAAAGATATAATTTCAAAAGTAGAAGAGCCAACAGAATGGGTAAATAACATGATTGCTGTTGAAAAGCCTAATAAAAAATTGAGGATTTGCTTGGATCCTGCAGAGTTAAATAATCAGTTGATGAGACAGCACCATCCTATTCCTAATCCTGAGGATATACTATCTAATCTAACCGGTAAAAAATGCTATAGTGTTATTTATCTGAATGAAGGATTCCATCAGGTAGTTTTAGACGAGGAATCTTCTAGGCTTTGTACTTTTACCACACCTTATGGGAGATACAAAAACAACAGATTAGTTTTTGGGGTTAATGCAAGTCCGGAAATTTTTCAAAAAAAGAATTCAGAAGTTTTTGGTCATATAACTGATGATATTTATATTGACGATATTTTTATTGCCTCTGATAACGAGGAAGAGCATGACAGGTTAATGATCGAGTTACTTGAAACGGCTAAGAAAAATGGAATAACCTTTAACAAGGATTTATTTATTTACAAACAAATTCAGATAAAAGTTTTAGGTTTTTTGGTATCGGAGAACAGTTTAGAAATAGATAAAGACAGAATTAATGCTATCATTAGTATGCCAACTCCTAGAAATAAGAAAGAGGTTTTGAGATTCTTAGGATTAATAAAGTATACTGGTAAATTTATTCCTAACCTGCCTAAAGAAACTGCTGTAACATCATGAAGACTGTCTACTAAGACTAAAGAAATTAATAACTACCAGCCCTGTTTTGGTACACTATTATGGAAAAAGTGCTTTAGTAATACACTGATTCTAGTAAGGACGGCATGGGAGCCTGTCTTATAACAAACGGGAAACCTATATCGTATGCATCACGAGTGCTGACTGATTGCGAAAAACGATACGCACCTATTGAAAAGGAATTGAGAGCGGTTTTGTTTGCACTGGAAAGGTTCCATTACTATGTGTACGGAAGAGAAGTCACAGTGTGGACTGACCATAAACCTCTGATAAGCATAGTCAAAATAGATATAAACAAAGTATCCAGTCGGCTTCAGAGTATGTTACTTAAATTAATGAAGTATAATTATGAACTGAAATATGCCTGGGAGAGAAATGTACATAGCTGATACACTATCCAGAGCCGTAGTTGATGCCCCAGGAAAGAATGATACGGAATTAACTTATATTGTACATCCACTAAAGAAAATAATATCGATGAGCCTAGAAAAAGAGAAAGAATTTTGACAAAAAACTTTAGACGATCCTATTCTGAAAATTGTATTTAATAATTTTCTTCTTAACAAATGGCCTAGAAATGCCAACTTTGTTATGATAAACCCTTACTTCACTATAAAAGATGAGTTAAGAATTTTCAATGGCATGCTATTTTATGGGGATAAATTGATAGTGCCCAGTGCATTAAATTAAGAAAGTATATTTTGGCAATATTACATGAAGGACATCAAGGTGTTGTTAAGACAATAGCACTGGCCCATGAGAAACTATACTGGCCTGATGTGAGTAAAGAAATCGAAGACACAGTGCTTTTCTGTTCTATATGCAACAAGTTCAGGGCATCAAATACAAAAATGCCGTTACAGTTTCATGATTCGGCGGAATGCCCGTGGGAAAAAATTTCAATGGATATTTTGGAATATAATAATAGCTATAATCTGGTAGTAATCGATTCATATTCTAAATGGATCGAACTGATTAAATTAAGTTCAAAAAGAATTACAGAGATAAGTTCAAAATTATTAAGAACTTTTGCAACTCATGGGTCTCCTAATACGATTATTTCAGACAATAGTCCATTTAACTCACAGGAATTTACAACCTTCTTAAATAATTATGATATAAAACTTAAAACTACTAGTACTAATTTTCCTTGAAGTAATGGACTTGATGAAAAAGCAGTTGGGATTTGCTCTCAGATGTTAATGAAGTCGTATGAAATAAAGCAAGATATCAATATGTTTCTACTTAACTACAGAAAATCTCCAATACCAGGGTTAGAGTTATCTCCTACTCAATTACAGTTTGGCAGAAGACTAAGAGATAAATTACCAACCTCTGAAAATTAATTAAAACCAACTGGGATAAATGCCAATAAAGTTAAACAACGAATGATAAAAAGACAGAATACTCAAGCTAAGTATTATAACCAACACACTAAAGCCATGAAAAATATAACTAAAGGAGATAATGTATATATTAAACATGGTAAAAGGAAAAATTAGGATCATGGAGAAGTAGTGAAACGCCACGAGGCTCCTAGATCTTATATTGTTAGGAATGACGAGGGAACTGAGTACAGGCGTACTAGGCAACACCTTAGGCAAGAACACCCACAAAAGCCTGTATGACCGAGTACATGTAAAGATAATAATAATAATAATCCAAATTCATTGGGAAAGGACCATTGTATGGTGTTACGACCAAGAAATAAATTAAGACCTCCTCAGAGGTATAGACCAGAGGATTACTAGATTAATTAAAGAAAAGATGTCATATATTGTTTTGTTGTAGTTTATATTTTTTTGTATTATAAGCATTGTTTAGTACAGGGTGGAGCGCGGCAGACGTATGAATTTGGAGAGGGGATTGCTCCCATCCTATTGGTCCTATACGTGATTTTTTCTGTGGGGATACCTTAAATCCTTGGTGTACAGCGATCGTCCCAGAACCCTGGAAGCCCTCAAGAACAACATTGCTAGCCAAAATTGCCAAAATTCCTGTGGAAATGTTTGAAAGAATGCACAAAAACTTCAAAAAAGGCTTAATCAGTGTTTGGAATGTGAGGGGAACCACTTATCCGATACTTTGTTTAAATCTAGGTAAATTTAAATTTCCCATGTTATTTAATCAGGAAAAAATTAAAAAAAAAAATTATTTTGTAACATTCCGTGTTTTATTACATTTTCAAATTAAAACGTCTGCCGTGCTCCACCCTGTATATTAACTAAAAGGAAAGATGTAATATATTGATTTGTTAATCTTTATTTAGATATTATGTATTACAGTGTTGCCTATAATTAATTTATAATTTTGTCACCATAGAGACAAAAATAAATAAATCATTATCTTCGTTCTCTTCAACACGATTGACTTTTTATTATAATTTAAGTTCTAATTAATAATATAAAATAATGTTTATTAATATATTACAGTTCTTATTTCTGAACTAGATTACACAGAAAGGAACCAAGCAAAAACTTCTCATCAGCGAACTGGCATCAGTGGAAATAGCATACAATCTAAAACGTATACTGACGTTAAGAAAACTATGTCCCCATTTATTTATTTATTTATTTATTTTATTTATTTTTTTTTTTTTTTTCCGCCGATAAGTCTGTATCTTATATGGTACGAACTTCTGGCAAACGTCAAAGAGAGTACTAGGCAAATAATATTAGAAACTGCATTCAGACAGAAATTCATCTACAGAATAAAATTCTTGAGAGATAAGGTAGTTTTTGAGTTTTGCATCAAATTGCTCCAGTTTAAGGTTTTTAGCTGCTTGAGAGAGTACATTGTAGTTTTTGACCGCAAGAATGTCAGGTGAGTTGGTTGTTTTAGACAATCGGTGAGATGGTACCACAATATTATTACGATGTCTTGTTAGATATGGATGTTCTTGTCTATTCACCAAGTTGTTAGCTGCTTCCTTGTGAATATCTGAGAGAATAAGATAAATAAAGAGAGATGGGAGCGTAAGAATTCCAAGCTTCATAAATAGAGGCTTACAATGCTCTCGACTGTTGGTTTTAGCGATGGTACGTTCCGCCTGTTTAATATCAAACATGATAGTTTTAGTCCAAAGGAGATATGATGTTATAATTGTGGCTTAAAATATCACCTTTAAGAAACTGCCCTACAGAACAGAGAGGGAGGAAATCATACTTTCGGTGCATTGATACCACCCATATTAAAACCAACTGTCCAAATCTTATTCGATGTTTTAAGTGTAAACAGGAAAATCACACACAGCGTGACTGTCCTAATAGGAAAGTTTACAAAGTTTATGTTACCCCTGTATCAAATGACGAGAAATTGATTTTAGGCAATGAGAAAAAGGTTCCCCCATAAGTATCAATTAAAAGTTAGAGTGAATAGCAAGGACCTTACAGACTTGTTTCACCCAGGTAGTATGGTTTCTATTCTTACTGAGACTGCTAGTCGTAGTGCTAGTTTGCAATTAGATTTGGTAGCACTGCTGTAAAACCACTGTGAAGCAAGAATTCTGAATTAAAAGTTGACGGAGTAGCAGCTGAGGTTAAACTTCTTGCACTTCCAGATTATGACTAAAGATATGATATAATAATAGGAAGAAACTAGCTTGAGGTGGGAGAGCAACTTATCATCGGCCACAAGGATGTTAGTACAATCTTTAAGTATGGATTGACTATATGGGGTAGTATAGCAACTACGCTTGTTAAACCATTAATAAGAGTTGAAAAAAAAAATTGTTTATGAAAACCAAAAAGATACTCTACAGAACTGACTTATAAAGATTTTAAAGTAATGAGTTTAAATGAGCTGTATAATTTTAAGCAATTAACATCTGTATATTTAAACCGAGAAGAGTTCCCTATGTAACTGTGTGGAGTTGTATACCGCTGCTATACCGCAACTCTTTAATTTACTTCCTAAAAATATTTCTCAGCTAACCAATATTAATAAATACAGATATGAATTAAACAAATATCTAACACCTTTGTAAAAAAATGTATTAATGTAATATTTATGTAGGTCTATAAGGTACCTATGGCTATATTATTATCTGTGTGTGGGTGTGCGTAGGTACTTAAAAAAAAATGGTGTATTATATAATATACATAATTCTATTTAATATATTTTAGTTGTCGTAAGTAAGCCATTCCTCGACACGAGCACTGTTCATTGAGGAATGTGTTAAAATTATTATTTGCTTAAAATATTATCTTACTTTTTTACTGTACTTCTTAAATGTTACTTTGTAATTTGAGCAATAAACTTAATATTTCGTCGGGTTAGTGCAAAAAGTCATTAAGTTACATTTTTTTCGAGTTTTAGTTTTTTTACGATTTTCTTAATTGTTATAATGTAAAATACAATATATTTTCCCTGATTCTATATAAAAACATAATAATAAATTCAAAATAAATAGAAAACAGTAAAAAATGTTGAAATAAATATTTGTTTACAAAGTTGCAAGTTTAAACTTTGAATATTTCAAAAAAGCCAAATGTAACTTAGTGACTTTTTGCACTAACCCGATGATTTATTAAAAAAAAAAGTTCACAAGACCATGAAACCACAAATAGCAAGATGATTTTATATGATCCAAGAGTAATCATTCAACATTAAATATCGACCTGGAAGCACAAAGAGTCATGAAGATTGTCTTAGCAGAGCCCCAGTCGACGAACCAACTGATTTACTGGAAGAAGTCGTCTCAGATAGATTAGATATGCGTGTGGTAGAGACAGGAGACGATCAAGTAGTAATATGGCCAAGTAGAGATGAAGAGGATTAGACTGTTAAAAAGAGGATAAAAGATAAAGAAATTCTAAGAGATGATGATAGAAATTACGAGGTAATAAATTATTTATTATACAGGAAAGGAAAAGGAAGGAAAGGGAAATGGGTGACAAATTCATATTGGTTATACCATAAGCGGGAAGAAAATTGATAGTCATTAAATTTCACGATTTGCAAGACCATTTTGGAGTAGAAAAGATGTTTTGAAAATCACTGATCATTACTGATTTATGTGGTACATACATTTACAATGGTCGGTAATTTGCGAATCCATAGCTTAATTATTAGGTCGTCTGTGATAAGTGTGGAGGAACCTGCAAGTAGTTTCAGCGAGCGATAAAATTCTGACGGTTTTCTATCACCCAGTTCTTGTCCTGATAAAAGTTCTTCAATACGACAACTTTCACTCAGAGAATGACGTTCAATAAGAGCGTTTTTAATTACTGTGTAAGGGTTCGTAACCGGCGGATTTTGAATTATATCAAATACTGAGACAGCTACTTCCTGCTGCAGCGATCCCACTACATGATCATATTTTGTTCTTTCAGATGTTATATTACGCGTGTTAAACTGTGATTTAATCGTCAAAAACCAAACTGCCGGGTTTGAAGTCCAAAACGGTGGTAACTTCATACTTACGGCGTTGATAGTTATATCATTAAGATGACGCTCATCTAAGTCTGGCATTTCGATTTATTTGGATTGTTTTTTTTAATTGTCAAACTAAAAAAAATGTATTGAAATATAATAAGATTACTTTAAGCTGGCCGATTGGCTTCTCCACTGTTCAATCACGTCGGGGTCACCAATTTGTGAGGGCTTCACAATTAACTAATTAACTACTACGAGTGTTAAGTAGTACTTTAATTCACAAGAATAAATTGAATTTTTTATCTCAACGTTGACAAGACAATTAATTAATAATAAAAATAAATAATGTTGGAGGGTAAACCTCCACAATTTACAGGAGTTAGACAGTATGTGCAGATGCATATAAGACAGTGTTTGGAGTGAATTATGTATAAAAGTAAAGGTGGAAAGACTCATGGACTATTGCACTCTTCAATACCAGGAAGTAGACCTTATGAAAAAGTACACATTGACCATGTAGGTCCCTTTACTACAGGAAAAGGAAACCTAAATTATGTTTTCGTAATAATTTGTAACTTGACTTGATATGTGCATTAATATAGTGAAACCAATACTTACGCCAAAGAAGTTTTAAAAGATATATGTTAATTTGTTAACAAGATAAAATGGCCTAAACAGATCGCTATTACCTTACTTTCTTTATAGCTTTTTTCTTAACAAGTACTTATAAGTAAATTTGAGTTCTATGATCAAAAAAGTATTTTTACTTGAGTTATCCTTGTATGAAAGTTCAATATCTGGAGAAACAACAGTGGCTAACAACAGATGCTTTTATGTATGTAAATATACATATTATATATATTTTTTGTTGTTGGTAGTTAGGTCTGTTAAGGAATTAAAAAGGCTAACTTTGCAATATTCCAACCCCTCCTTGAGTCATTCTCAAAACGATAGACCAGAAGATTAAATTGTGATGGTTTTAAAAATTCTTATATTTGAATGATACGGATTCTCATTATTTCACCTAAATTCATAAAAATGTTTATTTCACATTTTTTACATTCATTTATTAGTTAGCTACACATTTTTTATTTATAGAACAGTAAAAATAGGTTTTGACCTCAAAAAAATTAGTAAACTTGGTGGAGATGTTGTGTTGGAGCTTCCTGTTAGATATACTAAAAGTCCCCTAAAGTCGAAGCTATGCTACGGCCACCATATTGAAAAATGGCGGCTAATTTTTGTTTATTTTCTTGTAATTCCTTAAATATTGCAGATAGAAAAAAGTTTCAAATAAATATATAGAGGACTATAAAATAAACAACTTTTGTCCTTATAACTTTTTCTCATTAACAACAATTTAGTCTTATTAGTCCATGCAATAGAGACCATATGGGACCAAACCTTAGAGAATTCATGGTAGTTCTGGAAATGAGCTAACTTTAGGTTTATTGGGTTGCTGAATCTGAATTTTTAACTTCTCACTAAAATGTCCCCTGTAACCCCCACATTCTTAATATATCCCCCCTCAAAAAAAAAAAAATAAAATAGTCTCACATTTCACATGCCCCCGTTGTTTTTATGTTCGTCGTACATAGAAATGTCGGAATAATTTTTGTTGAAGAAATAAAGTTGTTTATTTTATAGCCCACTACATTTGTTATTTTTAAGTTTTAGGTAGTATTCATACTAAGGAAAGTTTAAATTTTAATTTAAATCATATTATAATTATTATTAACAAAGGGAGACAGACAGAGAAAAATAAACTCCAGTGCCAGGACATGAACCACGGGCCTCTATATTTCTAGTATAGCGCTCTACCATCCAGTCCCGGGGCTGGAGTCTATTTTTCTCTGTCTGTTTCCCTTTGTTAATAATAATTGTAATTTGATTTAAATTACATTTGTTATTTGATTTTTTTTTTTTATCTGCAATATTTAAGGAATTACAGGCAAAAAACCAAAATTGAGCCACCATTTTTCACTACCGTGGCCGTAGCACAGCTTCGATTTTAGGGGACTTTTAGTATATTTAACAAGAAGCTAAACACAACATCCCCACACAGTGTCTTGCTTTTACTAATTTGTTTGAGGTTCGGCTGTTTTTTTTGCCTTTTTTAACTGGACTATTAATTTCTCTGTCCTAAATTCATATGAAGCCTCATATATATTCATAGCCTTTGTGCCTTAACACTACAACTGTTTCTAAAAACTACTAACTGTGCCATTAAAACAGGAAAGTTTAAAATGATAGTCCCAAGTATAATTTATTTTATTTAATATTAACTGACTTAAGCATTTGACATGTCAACAATTGAGATCAGAATTAAGTATGAACATGTATAGAACATTCTAAAATCAAATCGCAAATCTATAATCAACAAGCCAGATATTATACTTTTTTATACACACACACATATATATGTATTTATATATATATATATATATATATATATATATATATATATATATATATATATATATATATATATATATATATATATATATATATATATATATATATATATATATATATATATATATATATATAACAAGAGACAATACAACTAGATTGATTTGGAGATGCAATTATTCAGTATTTACAAATACTGATAATCCTATGTTAAGGTTTTACTGTAGTAGATGGAGGAGCTTGCTTACTATTGTGAGCCTTGCTTTCTAAGGAAAAGGGTGGTATTCTGCAGTCAAACGTATAACCATCTTCTCGCTCCATTCGAAATGTGCCCCTGAAAATAATACATTTTATTGGTTTATGTATAGAAAACTATAAATAAAAATATATATTTTCTTTAGGTCTTGGTTAAGGTTAAAAATCAATAATTTGCTTACTCCTCCTTCTCAAAACAAGCAGCTATATTTCGCCCTAACTAAGGGCTTCTTCAGGCTGGTAATGCTTTCTATCACATTGTCTGATTTAAATAACACAATTTTTGTCAGTTAAAAGGGAGAGAGTCTCTCCATGTGAGTTATACAGGGAGGATTTCTTTGACTGTTTTCAATTCTCAATCCAAATTTGTGTTTAATGACAAAGTTTTTTTTAAAATCAGACAATGTGGTAGAAAGAATTACCAGCCTGAAGAAGCCCTTAGTTCGGGCGAAATATAGCTGCTTGTTTTGAGAAGGGGGAGTAAGCAAATTATTTATTTTTAACCCTAACCAAGACTAAAATTGAATGAAATTAAAATTTTAATTAGCAATTAGCTAATAAGATTAATTTTATTTTAAGGGCCATAACTGGTTAACGGTGTAACATGCCGTATTTCATGAGTTGATGAGATTTCTACACAAGTTGTGGACAATACGATACTTCATTTTTGTTAATACTTGTTACAAAATAATTTTTTTAACATTATTTTCCTGATTTAATAACACAGGAAATTTAAATTTACCTAGATTTAAACAAATTATCGGATAAGTGGTTCCCCTCACACTCCAAACACTGATTAAGCCTTTTTTCGAAGTTTTTGTGCACTCTTTCGAGCATTTCCACAGGAATTTCGGCAATTTTGGCCCGAATGTTGTTCTTGAGGGCTTCCATGGTTCTGGGACGATTACTGTACATCAAGGATTTAAGGTATCCCCACAGAAAAAAATCACAAGGAGCCAAATCAGGCGATCTTGCTGGCCAGTTTAAATCGCCTCTTAAAGAGATGAGACACCCGGGAAATCTGTCTTGCAAAAAGTTTACGCAAACCCTTGCTATGTGGGCTGTGGCCCCGTCCTGCTGAAACGTGGAACATAAACTTCCCGTCCCCCTCTTTCAAACGACCCTACTCTCAACCGTCTAGGACCGATAGGAAGGGAGCAATCCCCTCTTCAAATTCATACATCTGCCCCGCTCCACCCTGTATATACTTGACCGAAAAATCTCTAGGAAACTCCTCTCTTTTACATTATTATGTTTTAAATTTATGAATTAGCTGGAGTGTGCATCACTAAGGAGTGTGTTCTTTTTAATGTATTAGGTTTTTATAACCTATTGACAAGAAAGAGTGCAATCGCTATGCTAAGTGAGAATATTTAGATGCACCCCATGGATCAAATAAAATTTGCATAAATCCCTAGTTAGTGACTAATTCCAACTACTGGAGGATCATTTTTGAATTTTAATTTTATAGGATAAGCAGAGGTTTTGTCTTCCTGTAATTTGGTAGTATTTGGATTTTATATACAGTAGAACCTCGCTTACACGAAAACCTCAATTACAAGTGCAATTTTCAAATCCCCTTGAGATTGCCATAACACATATTGTTAAATTAACCTCTATAACGCGACTTTATTATCCAAAAAACCTCAATAACACGGATTTTTTTTCCAATTCACAACATAACTCAGAACCTCTATAACATGTCGTTTTGAGAAGTCAACCTCTATAATGTGACTCTATACAGGAATGGGTCGACCTTGAACAAGTCTAGATTTGAAAACCCCGCCCCATCCCGCTCCCAACATACCATTAACCTCTATAACACGACTGATAGCCAAAATGACCTTGATAACACGACCCTCAACAAAAAGAGCATCTCGATAACAAGACTATTTCCCTAATACCCTTGAGACACTTCTTATCGAGGTTCTACTGTATATAGATAGCTGGTAACTTGTCACTTCCCCATTGAATATTATTCTTTGAGTTGCATTCACTACCTACTAGAGGTCGACCAAGAAGTCATGAACACGGGAGAAACGGAAAGCTTAACTTCGTTTAAAATCGGAACTTCCGAGTAGTGCCGAAGTCAGTACAGTCGGGTGATTTCTAGTTTGTATGACATGCGCAGTTACGTCAAATCTCACGAATAACAACAACAAGAAGGTTTCCAATGTGTTAGGTTTCCTGTTTTGTTTGTTTTTATACAATACGAATTATAGTCACACCTGTCCTAAATCCAAATAACTCAGAAATAAAGAGGAAGAAATAATAGATTATGAAAGAAGAAAATCGATTTAAATTGAAAGAATATTATTATGAATAATAATATAAAGATATTCTCGTACATTATTAGTGATTTCTTATCAGGTACAGTGTTGCCTGTTGCATAAAATATTAAAAAAATATAGAAGTTAACAAAAATAAAATTATTAATGACAAAAGAACAACACTGTGTTTTTTGACCGTGGTCTATTATATCAAAAACTGACTGTACATGACAACACTAGCGCACTCCTCACATTTCCATGACTTCTTGGTCGACCTCTAAATAACTATATAGTAACAAAAATATGTATTAAATGGCTAATTTATCAATAAACCACCAGTATTCAATTTATAGTTTAAATCCACAACAGTACATAACCATAACATGTTTATAATTAAATTCAACAACACTCCAAAAATTGATTAGTAAATGATACACTGTCTTACCACATATGGCCACTAGGGGCTTGTAGACTCACATGACTACTATATTGAAATGCAGGAGATATGACTGTCAGAGTAGGTTCTTGGCCAATCACTCCACGACCCCTCACAGTTTCCAAAGTACCACTCAAGCTGAATATTCGCCAGTGACGTTCTCTCAATGAAACAGCCAACTCTCCAAGATTCTCTATCCTCACACAATATCGCCACTGAATACGGTTATGAAATCAAATTTAATAATGAACAGCACATAAAAAGGAAAACAAAACATGTTACCAAATATACACATATAAATGGATGCACTTCAGGGTAAAAATAATAATTTTCAACAAGTTATTGTGGCGACGTTTCGACCTATCCTGTCATTATCGTATAACCGGAAACGTCGCCACAATAACTTGTTGAAAATTATTATTTTTACCCTGAAGTGGATCCATTTATATGTGTATATTAGAAATAAAAGGGTACTACCACTAACCATCATAGAGTTCTTATGCAAAACTTGATTTATATTTTAGGTTTTATGACATTCTTGAACTCTGACGTAATATTTTCTATCTGCTGAACAATTTCAACCTTGTTACATATGTTACTTTGCCAATGCCTCGTTTTGAGTATTACTATAAAGGATTATTTTAATAATATTAAGAAGGGAGAAAAGCATGTGGGACTGGTCATTGCACATGGAAAAGGTGCTGTCTTCATCCTTCTAGTTTAATAATAATTATTTTCATTATATAAGTGTGGATTGCTAATAATTTTTTGACTTGTACTTCCTAAGTCGATCCAGTAACCTTTAGATTATCTGAGGATAATCAAATGGGTAAAACCCGGAAACGAGAGCACTTCAAGTGATCTTCTTAGTAAGTATTTATCATTTTAACAACACAAAATTTCAAAATAATTATTTATACCATTGCGATACTTTGCATGCTTCTATTCAATTTAGATGAAAATAATTATAGTCATTTATTTATAACTTTTACATCTGTATAAATAAAATGATAAACCATATTAATATTTAATCTTATAATATTATTATAGGTAATTTGTGTATTAAATACCCAGTAAACATGAGAAGAATGGGTTACTCTGCAGCCCATGTAAAATGGGATCACTGTTATCCGAATATTTTCAGTAGTTTCTTTATGAACATCAGAAAGTTTTAACCAAGGATGATTATTTTTTTTCCATGCTTTTAAAGCATCTTGAGCAACAAAATGGGGATCTGGAAAATCAAACAGAAGTACAATAAATTATATATATATATATATATATATATATATATATATATATATATATATATATATATATATATATATATATATATATATATATATTGTAGTGTCACATAAGACTACATGTTTATTAATTGATTAATTAATTCAGTTATTTTTTTATTTATTTAAATTTAACTGCGTGTGTCATTAGACTTGAGGTTAAGTTCCCCATAAGAAGGTCCATTTAAAGGGTTGCGCCGAAGAGACAATCAATTCATTTTTCTGAGAGATGGAAAAGAAGTGGCCATCGCACTAGATAGGCTGAAACCAGCTTATGAACTAATACCAGCCAAAAATCAAGTAAAAGCTGGGGAGAGGGTACTGTGGAGGTTTCTCCTCCAACATTATTTATTTTTATTTTGAGTTTTTAAAATAAGGAGCTTGTCAACAATATAATAATAATAATAATGTCTTTATTTTTAAATAACAAAATTTTGTATAGCAGTATAACAAAAGACTTTGACACCCATGGCCTCAAGCCGTCGGGCGGAGTTGCACGTCTAACAAGATAATAAACAAGTAAGATCATATAATATATATAAACATATACACAAGAAAGAACACAGTATAGTAAATATTTCATTTCCACGGTAGAGCATACTTTTAATTAATTATAAAAATTTCATTACAAACATACACATATACATATATGTATTATATACATATATATACACACACATACATATATATTTTGATATTTAATTTTAAAATATTAAGCGTAATTTATAGTAACTACGTGCTAATTTATTTAGTTTATTATTTATTATATATATCCATTTTTTTTTTTTTTTTTTTTTTTTTGATTATTTTTTATTTTATTTTATTTATTTATTTTTTTATTTTTATTTATTTTTTTTTTTTGTTACATGTTTAATTAAAGTTAAATTCATCAATCAGCTTTTTCCTGTAAAGCCAAGCCCTTTTGATATAATTTGCCAATTTTTCCCAGTTTTCACCGTTCATCCAATTTTTGAACTCGTCCGAATCCAGGGTGCTTTTGCCCAGAAAATACATCCTATATTCACTGAGGATTGGACACACTGCAATAAAGTGAAAACTGTCCTCCTTTTGATTGAGATTGCAGAGAGCACACCTCCAGTTGTTTTCTTCTCTCCCGTGTCTAAAGTTAAGGTTCAGTGTTTCACCTCTTGCCCGCATTATCCAACTCAACAGCCGTCTATCCTCCACACGTTCAAGTATATTATTGTCTTTTCCAAAGCATAATGTCTTATAGTGAATATGGAAAATAGCATTGTTGGCTTTCCGTATATTTTCACTTCCGTTTTCCGCTTCCATGTGCTCTATTAGTCCGATCATGTCCTTTCCTAGTGTACATATATTATCCGTATTCAAAGTCTGTCCGTGAGTATTTGCAAGTTCTATCCAATTTCTGCACCAAAATACCTTTTTTTTTAAGAACTTCTTTTACAAAAAAAATTTGGTAGTCTATCTTCCGGCAGGTCTAGGGCCTGAAGCACATAATTTAGGTTGGTCCTAAGGGTTTTATAGTAAAGAGGTTGAATCCCTGTTTCAAGATAAAGAACATAGTTAGGTGTGCTCATAGGTAACATAAATATCTTTTTTAGGAAATAGCGTACTATTTTCTCCACCGATTCCGACTGTATGTATCCCCATACCTGCTGTCCGTACAGAACAATCGATTCTACAGCACTTGTAAATACTTTATATTTTACTCGGAAGGAAACATTATTTTGACAAAAAAGATTAGACCAGAGACTGTTGATAGCCCATTTCCCCGATTTTAATTTTTCTTCTAAGTGCATTTTCATGCTTAGGTTGGACGTAATAGTTATTCCTAAGTACCTATATTGTGATACTACTTCAATTGGCTCGCCTTTAAACCACCATTTTTCCTTCTTAGAATTTTTAGCACCGTTCCTAAAAATCAATATTTTCGATTTCTCTAGATTGACCACTAATGACCAACGATTACAGAATTCTTCAAGCTCTAATATCATTTTCCTCAAACTTATAGGATCCGGCGCTAATAAAACCAGATCGTCGGCATACATCAGCAGTTTTATATTTTTTCCATTTATGCATATTCCTTCGGATAAGGTCTCGTTTAAATCGTTTATATAGAGGTTGAACAAAATGGGGCTAAGCGGGCATCCCTGTCTTAGCCCGGCTTTAATTTCAAAAAAATATATTAATTTTTGTTGACAATTTGTCAACAATATATTAAATTAATTTTTTCTCTTTTTGTGTTCAAATCCTACTTAATGTTTGTGATAATCTAAGAATTGGTTAGTTACTGGTGAAGGCCTTACAGCATTTTCATTTCTATGTATATTTAGTGACCAGTATTTCCATACTGGTATGTAAAGTTATTGTTATTTCAAAGAATGGGGGGGGGGGGGGGGGGGGAGGGAGGAGGGTAGATAGATCAACCTTATACATAACAATTTTAAATTTAATTTATATTTGTTTTTTTATGTCACAAGGTTCAAAAACTAACTTAAATTTAAACTTTTGCCTCTAGCATAATCCAGAAATAAGCGAGGAGCTGAAACAAGTAAATGTAGTCTACCACATTAGGGTATATGTACTCGATGGATTTAATGAAAACATTATATTTTTAGGGTCCGTAGGCAAAACCAAGGACCCTTATATTTTCCTGCGTGTGTCTGTCAGTCCGTCCTCTCGCGTGCTCTCACAGCTACACCTTTCGTCCGATCACTTTGAAATTTGGCATGTATGTGTCTTGTACCTACCCACATATTTTAAAAATATAGCGACTTAAAAAAATATTTTTCAAAAAAATTAGGGTAAAAAACTTGAGGGTTAACATTTTTTTATTTTTTTTCGACACCGTGAGGGGTATCATATGAAAGGGTACGTCGAGCTAATTACAAAAATATATAATTCTTTGGTTATAACTTTGATAGGGCGAGCGTAGGCAAGTTTGAAGTGGGTGTGAAACGTGTCCCCCCCTCTATCTCGCTTATGTGAAATGCAAAAAATCTGAAAAAATTCCTGAACATTCTTCAACCAAAAGTGAAGATACCACTTTTTTGAAATTTGGAAAAAAAATTAACCTGATGAAATACAAATGAAAAATAAGAAAAACATCAATGTTTTTCTTATTTTTCATTTGTATTTCATCAGGTTTTATGAACTCTACTAAAAATTGATCTATGATGTAAACATATTGAATACTGTTGTATTGGATTCTGAGATTGACATAATGGCATGAGTTAGATTTATCTTTCTAAAATATTAAAAACGAAATGTCGGCACCTATAACTTTTAACACACACTTACCACCACATCAAGGACAACTTAATTTTAGACTAAATAATTAAAAACAAAATACGACTTTGTTAAATAGTTTAGCAAAAAATAAATAAATAAATACCTTTCTCCGGCTGATGAGTAAAAAACTTTTCAAATAGCTCGTGGTGTACTGGGTGGCTATCTGGCGTCTTATAAGGGCATATATCGTCGTGAGCTACATAATCTAATCCAGGTACAGCATAAAGACTTCGACTACTCTCTTGAATACCAAGGAACGTGACAGCCTCTGTTGGCAGTCTCTTCAAAGTACATGAAAAAATCAAATTACATAAACTGGCTTAGTAATGCTTAATCATGGCCTCTTTTCGATTCCTTGTAATATGATTGATCAAACAATGGACATTATAACAGTTTTCACGACCCCATTCAATTTACCATAGAACTGCATGTAGAAAATAGCATTCCCTTCCTTGATATGCTTATAATCAAGAAAAAAATATGGATATTTATTATCTACTAAATGGTACCAGAAACTATCCAGCTCTGGCAGAGTTCTCCATTATGACTCACACCATCCCCTGTCTTCTAAATTGAATGTAGCGAGTAATTTTGTTAAAAGAATATTGGATATGTCAAGCTCAGAATATATCACGGAGTATATTTATATATATACATATTTATATATTTTTTGTTGTTGTTTTTTTTCTTCATTGGCCCGTACAATGACCTCCTTGGTTAATAATATCGTTCCTATATTTTATACTTAATTATAGTATACATTGTTAAATAATTATAGTTCATTGTAAATTATTTTATTTGTTATTATTATTTATTCGAACTGTTAAATAATGGTATGATTGATAAATATTTATTTAAAAAAAAAGAAGCATTGTATAATATATTAAAGTTTAATAATATGTAGAAATTTATGTATTGATAAACAAATGTAAATTAATTAAAAAAGGTATGTTGTATGTAATACAACCTTATGTATAAAATAAGGGAAACTGAACTCTATTGTAAACACGTATGCATATGTGTAAACAATAAAACATTTCTTTCTTCTAGTTATAAATTAATGAGCAAGCGTGAGTTTTTCATTTCAGAGACTTGGGATATTAAAAGCTAGTGAGTTTATGTAACGGCAACTGACTTAAACTGAACGATTTAAATGAAATTGGGCACACAGGTGCATCTCAGCATTTTAGAAATTTCACACTTAATATTTTCAAGAAGTCAAATGACCAAAAATATAATGTTTTAATCAGCATGACATGATTCTTAGCTGTATCTCATAATTTTTGACAATGTTGTTGCATTTTTTTGTTAGCAAGCATAGATCCTGTGACTCCCAAACTTGAGAAAGGCCTAAGCTGTTAAAAACTGTTTTTATGCTTGTGACCCAGTTGAGTCTCTTAATATCGGAATTATATGAAAGCATTTTCTGGGTAGTCTTTCCTCCTCCATATTCAAAATTGTTTGCAGCCAACCAAGAGTGGATTTAAGTAAATTGCAAGAGATAGATAGTCTACCAGATTCTAGTCTTACCATATGATTGGGGGTGCTTTTTGGAAGACAAAACATTTTTTTTAAGAAACCAACTTGGAAGGAGTCAAAAAGCGGGATATAGCGAGTTCCCCAGATCAGGCGCAGTAAAGAAGTGTACTCAGTGCTATAACTTTCCAGTCTCCACACTCACTTCTGCACAAAACTGATATAGATGTACCTGCAATGTTAGCTTTTGTTATAAAGGTTTTTGCAGTTTCATAAAATTTTCCTGAGGAGGAAAATGTCACACCTACATATTTAAACTTATTTACTACCTGCATCTCTTCTGAGTTGTAAAAAACTTTGTGAACCACTTGTGAAAAATAATAATTTTTGATTTATCGACATTAATTGCTAGACCATTCTCTTGACAGTAGCTTTCCAGTGCCCACATAGCTTTGCTGAGATTGATATGAGTGTTTAAAAAAATTATGACATCATCAGCGTAGGCCAGAATAATCATATCTGTTAAGCTGTCAATATTAACTCCTGAACACCCCTGAGATCTCTTATAGTCAAAATATCAAACAAAATAGGGCTCTGCAGTTCTCCTTGTAATACCCCCCTTTGTAATATCATATTCTTTTGTTGAGGTCCGTTTGCATTTCAGGTTCGTGGTTGCATGGTCGTATATCCTTTTCAAAATTCTTATTAGTTTGGTGCTAATGCCCAGGGTAAAAAGTTTAGACCAGAGTGTATTGTGTGGGACAGAGTCAAATGCTCTCTGGAAATCGATAAATGCTGCATAGAGTTTGCGTTTGGGAAGCCTAAGTTGAATCTGAACCAGAGAGTTGAGAATAAAAATGTTGTCCAGACCCTATTCTTTCTAAATCCATTTTGAAACTCCGGTAACACTTTATTCTCACTTTCCCAAAGCAAAAGTCTAGCTAACAGAATCCGTATAAATACTTTGAGCGCTGTAATAGCCAGTGTAATCCCTCTGTAATTCGCTGGATCCAATCTATCTCCTTTTATGAGTAGAGGGACAGTTGTGAATTTTGACTACTCTAGGGGTGGAATTTCATGAGATAACATTTTGTTTAAGATTCGCAATAGATATAGGGACCAGTTTTGAGGAAGGTGTTTAAAAATTCAGATGAAATAGCATCATTGCCAGGTGCTTTTCCATTTTTTCCCTGCGAAATACTCTGTAGAAGTTCGTCTAAAGTAATTGGTGAGTCAAATATATTGTTTGTTGGTCCTATAAGTAATTCTTCGTTTATAATGCGTGGAGGATATAATGTCTTGAAGTGATATTCCCATGCTTCTTCTGTTGGGAGAGTTTCGTTCAGGTTTATTGCAAAGCAGAACTTTCTGACTGTCGCCCAAAACGTAGTGCTATTGTGTGTTTGTGATAGTTGGATCTGTTATAGTTTCTTTTCTTGGTCTTAGTAAGATTCTTGCACTTTTTTTGCATTGTGAAGATTATTTATACTTTCAGAATCAAATCCTGATTTGCGACAATATTTACTTGCTTGCTTCAGAGACTGCCACAAAGTGAGACATTCTTTGTCATACCATGGCTTTTGCTTAGAATGAGAGAATTGCTATCTTCCTGTTTTTTTGTTTTTTTAGACATACCCAGTTTTGATGCCACAAATTGAATGTATTTTATTAAATTGCCATATATTGAGTCTACAGTATCATTTTCAGGATCAATAGCTACTTCAGGTGATTGGTTCTATTTGTAAGTTACTTGATTGCTAGGAGATGAGATGTTGGCTTTTATTCCTTCAGATAACAGAAGGTAAATATTTAACACCAGTGGGAAGTGATCAGATATTGGTATAGACGTATTTATAGATAAATTCGATATTTGATTGAGATTATTATAATTTGCCCATACAATATCCACAACACTTTTCCCATTGGTGGTTAAAAGAAGTGAGATTCCATCTACATTTCCACACATTAAAACTTCATCATCATTAATTTGGAAGCGCAAATCATTGACATATAGGGATTCCTTTACTAATTTAAGTCTCTTGCCTGGTGCTTTCTGCATTATTAGCCGCCTTACTTTGAGCAAGACTGATCGTTTGGTTCTTGTGGCGTAGGAGTAATCCCTTTGTACTGAAAATGGAGTGTTTTTTAATCTAAAGCAAGCTGATAGTATCCTATGGATATCCCTATCTTTTGCGAACTTTTGCTTGAAAACTTTTAAATTGCTATATTTGCGATTAAATTAGTAACCTCATTGAAAATTGAGAATCCCCTCTATTTAACACAGAAACCCCTCTATTTATTTGAGCTGATGAAATTAAACCATAAATTTAATTTCTCCGAAACCAAAATTCTGATAACAGAAACTAATGATAAATAAAGAGTAGTATTAGAAGCTCTACAGATTTCCAAGAACAATAGTAACATCAATTTTTAAGAAAGACGCCCATGATATGAACAAGCATTACGCCGGAATACTTCATCAGTTCAAATAAATAGAGGGGTTTCTGTATTAAATAGATGGGATTCTCAATTTTCAATAAGGTTACTAATTATTCACAATATAGCAATATTACATGTATAATTAATAGGTTATTTATTATTATTAGTGTTAATTTAAATAATAAATGTAGTAATGTTTTATCAGGTTAAAGGTCATAATTATTAGGTATTGCTTACACTATCAATTAAAAGAACCAATACTAAACAACTCTGGATAGTTACAAGATTGGACAAACAGTGTGACAAAAGGAATAGTGTAGTGGACAGTGAAAGAATAAGGAAAAAATGATAGAATAAATAAGAAATATAATCGTATACACTAGGATTGTTCCAACCACACTTCAAACTGGTTTGGAACTGTCTGACGCATGCGCATCGGACCACATTTGAAAGTTTTTTGCTAATGCACATGCGTCGTACAGTTTGAAACTAGTTTGGAACTAGTTTGAGGTGTGGTTGGAACAAACCTATTATCTTAAAGTGAAACAAACATTATCTAAATGCAGTAAGTACAAAATATCTAATAATTATGATTTAATACATGAATAATAAACTTACAATAACAACAAAACATGTGACTAACACCAAATAATTGGTTATATTTAATGAAAGTTTAACGAAAATCAGACGATTTAATAAGTTCACAATATGTTTCAATTTGACTTTAAAAAATGCAATGTAGTGTAATCTTCTAGTCAGTCAGGTTAGTAAGAAATTAATATTTTAATGGTTTATATTTAAAATTATAAATGTAGAGTGTGTGTGTTTTTTAAATGTAGTTGTTATAAATGTAAATCAAATTATAATTATTATTAACACTGGGAGACAGACAGAGAAAAACAAACTCCAGCGCCGGGACTTGAACCACGGGCCTTTACATTTCCAGTGCAACACTCTACCAACTAACAAAATGTGTGTTAATAATAATTATAATTTGATTTAAATTAAAAATTAAACTTTTTGTAGTATGAATACTACCAAAAACTTAAAAATTGAACTTGTTATAAATGTCATAATATGTGTTAAATTCAGTAAAATTGTTAATGCCTGTGTAATAATTAGTATATTTAATAAAATTGTTTCTAGCATGAGAATGACACAAGGAGGGGTCGAAATATCGCAAAAGGGAGCGTTTTATTTTTTCCTTAAGACCAAAAAGCAACAAAAAAACTTTTTGTTCACTCGTCCGCCATATTGGCCACCATCTTGAAACTATTTTGTGTGAAATTTCCAAAAACTCTGAACAGTTTTCACAAATCCTGAGATATGTACCTGTGGTCCAAAAATCAATTTTTACTCCAGTTAACGTTGGAAAAACAAACAAATAAACTTTTCAAAGCCTGTCTCTGAAATAATAAAAACTCATTACGCTCGTTCAAAAATCGTAAAAAAAATGTCTATTGAGATATTTTTATTTCCTCATATACATAGTATATACAGAGAGAAAGTGCTGTGAGTAATGGATCAACAGTAAAATTTTGATGGATTTTTACGTTTTAAGGTCCCCTGAGTCCTGAGTCGGTTTTTAAAACATTTCTGCCTGTGATCTGATGTTTTTAGTCAGTGCAGACGGGTAAAGCCTAAAACTAAAAGAACTCGGGAAATGAGTTTTAACTCTATATTTGGGGGTTAACTAGAAAAAACGTTATTTGGTCTTGAACTTCTAGTAACGTGGTGATTTTATGGAGTATAGAGCCATCAGTTGAAGTCCAGCAAAAATGTGAAAATGGCTCCACTCTGCTGCAAAACATAGCAAGCTGGCTTCATATTAATAAATGGATAAATGTATCCATGTATAAATACATATATATAATCATTAAAAAATTGAATTTATACTTACAACATGAGGACAATCACGTGAATCTATGAGGACTTGGTAGAATCTTTGGAAATTACCACTGATTTCTTTCCCTTCTTTTTCTTCAGAAACGTTTTCTTCAAAATTTGGACTAAAATTGAAAATAAAAGCAAAAGAAACTAATAAAACAATTGACAATCCTCCATACAAAGAAATTGATGGTTCCAGAAAAATATCGCTATATAGAAATTTTGTTGAATAATTTTTTCTTTTTAAGTGAAAAACTGAGTGGCCCTGAGAGAGGAAGATTTTTATCCTGTACCATTTTCACCCGTTGCAAAACTGCTTCATCCTATGTCTTCATATTTACAACATCTAGATCTTTTTTAAAAAATCTCCACTTGTTGTGTATAGTTTAAATATTGAATTCCGGCTTTTCAAAATTGTAGACATAAACTCGGAGCAATTTCATATTTACCGGATAATTCTTTGTCCTTCACTCCTTTTATCTAGGTCTTTGAATAGATTAGGTAATTTTTCCTGAAAATTATAATTTTATTTAAGACATTTGTACGGTGAGTAAATTACAGTATAAAGATGATTCCGATTCCACTCAAACTAATGGAGGTAAATACGCAAAATTATTAGAGAGCTAGTACAAGAAACACTTGAAAATAGTTCTAAGAAAATATTCTAAAGCAAAAACACCGCCAGTATTAATTTACAGAAAGTTTGTCGGTCAGATCTTGTCCTCTATGAATTTTGTTCATTGTAGAGAAATAATTTCCGTTCAATAGAAAAAGTTAATATAGAGAATTCGTGGGACATTATAAAAAAAAATTGATAAAAGAATATACATATATAATAAAATAATCAAAATTGGTCGATTATAGCACACATGAAAGTTGATCAATTCTGCTTTGATATATAGAGGGGATTTACTGCCCAGACAACTATTTCAACCTTATTGTATCCATTTATTTATAAACCTGATTAATGATAATGAAACAAAATGTTTCATAGAAAATCAGCTTTTATATATATAATAATTGTATATTGTTTATATAAAAGATTTTTTTTTTTTTTACAATGGGGTTCGAGGCACACATCAATTTATATATTACACTTGCTTTGCAACAATAAGTTACTTCTATTGCAGTTGTTGCACAGTTATAAAATATTTACAATTATTTTGTAGACTAAAAACCAAAAAATAAAAATAAAAATTGATAAATATACATATAATATTTCTTCTAACAAAATAAGGTGATTCAAATGATAAAAGTGTCTACTCTATTTTTACTGGTCTCATATTGCTTTGTATGTTTCATCACATACCCATTACCCCAATTTTGAACTACTTCCCATCTTTAAATCTTCCCCAAATTTTGCACATGGAAACAATTTAGGTGAAGAATACAGAAACCAAAAAAAATTGTTGAAAATAAGGCCATTTTTTAAAAATGGTATTTTTATATTAATTATTCTCTAAAAAAAATTGGATGAAAATAAAAACTAAAACAAAAGTTTGGTTATTATTAAATTAAATAAATTAATTTTCTTCAATGAATATAAGAGTTTTTAAAGCTGCAACAGTAAATCAGAATAAATTATTAAATTGGTTGATGTCTTGAATGACTAAAAGGTCCTGGAGTTGGTTTTCACGGTTGAGATTAGTGTCTATATAACTTGTGATCCATTTTTGTTTTGCCTCTTTGTAGATGGGACATTCCAAAAAGAAATTCAGTGATGTATGTATCTTCCTAACCTAGATTGCAGAAAGGACACGCGTTTCTTGAATATAATTTTTGATCATTTTAGTCATAATCAGAGACGGGAAAAAGTCATAAACGTCATAGTCATATGATTTTGTCATAAAATAGCCATTTTACTCATAAACGTCATAAAATGGGGGTTTCTTGTAATAAACGTCATAGAATGGCCTTTTTTTGCCAATTGTTTAGCAAAAAGGTTATTTTTTTTGTTAATGCAAATTTTTAAATTGAACATTCGTGGTCCGGTTCCAGGTAAAAGTGCAGTTTGAACAAAAAACCCTTACACCAGCTTAGTGAATGGCCGGGGCTCTTAATTCCCTGACCACTTTCGGACTTAACTAATGCGCTTATGCATACCTACAACCAGAGAGGCACCGACGGTCATCCCTGATTCCAAACTAGGGCTCCTGATCGGCTCCTTCTTGGAACAACTCCTTAAATTAGAATCCAGGCAGACTTTTCTTTGGAAGGTGAAACATTTTTCTGTAAGCCATGTGATAAGCAGGTAAGTTCTACACCTAATTTGTATCTGAAGTCTTCAAGGTCTTAGCTTCATTGGATGCTGGAGAGGCGCTGTCAATTCGCAATGCAAAAGAAGCCCTAAAGTCTCCAGGACTGGAAACTTACCTGAACTACATCAACGACAACTTTGGGACATTTCCTGACATAATAGAAGGTCTGCAAAAACAGGATTTGCTATTTCCAAACGGTGTCAAAAAAATCAAGACCCTTTGCGGTACCGATTGGGTTGGAAGAGTGGGGGAAAAGGTGAAAGAAAAGTTCACTGCTGTTCTCTCAAGGAATCCTGGGTGGGAACACGCCTAGGCCACAGCTGCCCGGTTGAAAGGCGTGCAAAAGCAAAAGAAAATGACGTGTTATGCATGAAATTTGCTCCCACCTCATCTGCCGACGTCGAAAGGTCTTTTTCCAAGTTTAAATTTCTACTGACGGTCAAAAGAACCAATTTAACGCTGGAGAATATAGAACAACACACGATTACTTTTTACAATATTGAAGCATTCTGTTAATTATTATCATTTATTACATATTTTGTATTTATGAAATATTGAAATCTTTTTTGAACTTTTTCCCTCCAAAATAACGAAATGCTTCACATAATGGCTAAATTTTCACAGAAAATAAACGTCATACTTTTGGCTAAAAGGTCATAAAACAACCGGTTTTCTAAAATAAACGTCATAAAACAGGATAATAAAAGTCATAAAAGTCATAGAATAAAGGTCATGAAATGGAAAAATAAAAGTCATAAACGTCCCGTCTCTGGTCATAATAGAGCAGATGAAGTTTCTGGCTGGAAATTCTTATTTGACTGGCTAGCCTGAGCTGATGAATAGGTAGACTAAACATGAGATAGTCCTCGCCAGGTCCAAGAGTTGTAGACAGAACAACAACGTTCTGTACAACGAAAATGTCTATGAAATGAATTTTCTATATAAAAGTGTTCTACAGCAGCGGTTCCCAAACTGTGGTACGCGGGATCGTGTCCAGTGGTACGCGCCTCATAAATATTTGCAGTTGTTAGGAGTGTATTTACGGGATTAAAAACCCGTTTGCTGACATCAAGAATATAGTAATGCCAGCATTGTTTTCTATGGCTGAAAAGGAGCAAATATTTGAGTTAAATTGTGATTCAGATATCAAGGAAGTTTTTAACAAATCGACTCTCATTGACTTTTTGATACAAAGAAGTCAAAACTACTGTGTGATTGCCGATACCTAAAAAGCAATACAATTTTTATTGCCCTTCACAAGGTCCTACTTGTGTGAACCTGGTTTTTCATCCCTTATATACCTCAAAAACAAGTAGGTATTGAAACGGCCTGTCCTGCGTTGAGAATGATTTGCTTTTAAAACAGCCCCATCATGCCAGACATTTTTAGTTTGAGCCAATTTTTGAAAGCACATCCATCCCATTAACTGCCTATCTACATTGTTTATTCAGACGTATTATTTCAATATGTTCTTTATGATATTTTTATTTTTTATTTTAATACAACTTTTATTAATATTTTATATTCTATTCATGTTATCTTATGTTCTAATTTTATGTTCTTTCATGAATGTATTTAACAATCATCCTTCTAACACCTACTCCTCTATCCAGGGGATTGAAGGTAAAAATATAATGATACAGTACTCTGGTCTGGTACAACTTAAATTTAAAAATGTTATTGCATTAAAAAAATGTGACATGCCTACCCTTTCTGTATTAAAGAATAGCCCTTTTTTAGAACCTTTAAAAATCAAAAAAATTTCCGGGGAAAGGCCCCCAGACCCCCTTTTTCTTGTGTAAAAACGCCCTAGTTTTATTTATTTATTTATTTATTATATTACACCGTTAAGCACAATATTGTAGCTCATGGTTTCGTCCACAAAGAAATTTGATTAAAAAAATTACAAACAATAATCTTCTCCAATTGAGATTATGATAACAATTAACTCATAAGATAACAGCTGATAAAATAACAATTAACATCATAAAAAAGAAACATAATAAATTAATTTAAATAAGTAAGCTCATAAAATAAAATTTAACGATTGACATTTACTAACAACAAAAGGATAAAAAATAAAACAAAAATTATTTAAAATTATCCAATGGAATAAGGTAAAAATCATCCACTTTATATAGAGGATGCATCATTAGAACGGTTTTTATTTTTTTGCAAAATTGTGTTGATGGGAGCAGTTGTAGTTGTATAGGAAGATGGTTAAAAAGCTTGATTGCCATTACCTCAGGTCCTACATTTGGGCGGTGTTTTTTCATTCCTTAAATTTTTTTAGAACCATTTTTAGGAGTTTCTTGCTCTAGGCCTGTATTGATTTTGCCTATTCTACCTCCATTAGTTTATGTCTAAGAATCAGAATCATCATTGCACAGTGCAGAGAAATCTCTTAGTCTCAGTTAAGAATTCATTTTGGTTTTTAAAATCAATATCACTCAGAAAAATTAGTCTTTTAAAAGACATAGAAAAAGGAATAAAAAACAAAGAAGTATCCTGTAAATATGAAATCACTATGAGTTCAGTGTCTCAAATTTTTAAAAACCGGATTCATTTAAACTATACGTAACAAGTTGAGATTATTTAAAAGAGGTTGTAAGTATGAAGGCGAAAATAAAGCATTTCTGCTATGGGTGAAAATGTTATGGGATAAATATCTTCCTCTTTTAGGACCACTCATTTTTAGGGTTTCGAACATCCTTTTTTTTGTTAACTCTTATGACCAGGGTGATGTGCTTGTCTGTCCGTCCCACTTTGGTTCATATCTCCAGAAACGAAAGGTAAAAAGTTGAAATTTAAAACACTGGCACAAATTTTTGACCCACACGTAGGAAAAATATAGAAAAATGTGGTTCTCATTTTTATTTTATTTTTTTTATTTTGAATGAGCTTTATAAATTTTACATTCTTTCTTGGTTTTATGAGTTGAAATATACCCCCCCCCCCCCCCCCAACCACCCAGTAACAGCTAGTTCTATTTTTTTTTAAATAATTCATGCACATACCTTATTATAGTGATGAAAATTTCCCAGAAATAATTCCAAATTTTTTCAAAATGCAAATTTAGTGGGTGCACATTAGGGTGGGTCGAAAAAAACTTTTTTTGGAAATCTAAAAACATGTAGTGATAAAAACTTGTTACTATGCTAGAAACGAAAGATCCCAAAATTTGGGCTCATTTGAACAAGTGCTAGGTCGCGCCCCGTCGCTTTGAAGTTTGATGTATGTGAAGTTCTTATAAAATAGCGCGATGTTGTGGTGTTTCGTATTTTTTTTTTTTTGTGTTAAAATATATTCCGAGTGTAGTTTTACTGTTAAATATATTTTATAGACATTTAGTGCTTGTGGTAACTACATAGTTTAAATAATTAAGTTGTTTAGTTTAGCCAGTAAGTGATGACATATATAATTTTTTCGAAAAAATTAGAAAAAAATAAATTCCGCAGAATAATAATTTAATAAGCGATTGAGCTGCAAGTTATGGGAGCTCTTATCTAACATTAATATTTGTTTATCAATTCTGAAAATACATAGTTACATAAACGTGGAGCTCACTACTTTAGATTCCCTAAAGGCTAAACAGTAAGATAGTAGACAGGGCAAGGGACAATAGGTTGGTTCAAGGTACCATAATTTAGTTTGGGAATACATTAGCAGTTCTAATTTAAGCTGATTTGGGCACCTTACTGAGTATGGCTCCAACCTTTTACCTAAACTTGGAATTAAACTTCTGCGGAATTTATTGTTTTCTAATTTTTTCGAAAAAATTATATATGTCATCACTTACTGGCTAAACTAAACAACTTAATTATTTAAACTATGTAGTTACCACAAGCACTAAATGTCTATAAAATATATTTAACAGTAAAACTACACTCGGAATATATTTTAACACAAAATAATAATACGCAACACCACAACATCGCTATTTTATAAGAACTTCACATACATCAAACTTCAAAGCGACGGGGCGCGACCTAGCACTTGTTCAAATGAACCCATATTTTGGGATCTTTCGTTTCTAGCATAGTAACAAGTTTTTATCACTACATGTTTTTAGATTTCCAAAAAAAGTTTTTTTCGACCCCCCCTAGTGCACATGCTGGTGCGCCCAAGTATTTATTTTTAAAAAAATTTAAGTGGGGTATTAATTAAAAGCTCCTGAAGAGTAGGTTACAAATATATATATATATATATATATATATATATATATATATATATATATATATATATATATATATATATATATATATATATATATATATATATATATATATATATACATACACCCTATAACGACTAGTCCTAACATTTTGAAATAATTCATACAAATACATTATTATAGGGCGATGAAAATTACCAGGAAAAAAAAATTACCTTGTTGTCATTAATGATAAAAAACATTGACTCCCGGGGGGATCGAACCAGGGACCCTTTTATTTTTGTTTGTTTTTTGGAGCCTTCCACCCAAGTATGTTTATATATTTATATTTTTATATAGAGCAGGACAGGGAAATTAAAAAAAAATTCTTTCATAATATAATAACGTATACGCTTAATAATCTATGAAACCTTAAAAAGTACTTAAGATAAGCACGGATAAATAAGATACTTGGATGCAAGTACTTCTCTGTGATTTTTTCTCAATATATATTTATATAACATGGAGCCATCTATTATACCACTAGATCAGCCTACAGACACTTTTGACATTATCAGCATATTATTACTAGTGTTTAGTTTAATTAGGTTTAACAGCATATTAATATCATACCAACCTCTCTTTTTTGGAAGGGAAATCTCTATCAAAAACTCTTGCCGACCAGGGAAAGAGAATGACACCTCTATAACAGAATATTTTATGCAGAAATAACTGTCCAGTGTCATATGTGTCCACAATTTTCTCCATATCAAGTTGTCCTACTTCAACTAGTCTAGGAAAAAAAAACAAAAAAAAAAACTAACTAATTAACCTTTTTTAAAAAAAAAACATCCGTTTTTAAGACATTTAGACTTCATTTAGGGTTTTCATAATTTTAAGATAAAAATAATTGGTAACAATTAAAAAAATCTTTGTCCATATCTAAAAATCTATGAAATAAAATATAAGTAGCAATCATCTTTAAAAATCTTATAAAGGGTGACTTAAGTAATTGTAACACTCCAAATAAAATAGAATAAACCATGGACAGTAAAAAAATGTAAGTGGATTACTCTTTGTCTTAAGGCTCTACTTCCCTTTGAGGTTAGAAAAATCATTAAAATGAAAATTTTATTGGTTCTAAGCAAGATATCAAAAATCTAAGTACAGGTTTAATTCCTAATTTTAATTCTGCACAATTTGAGCCCTGTTTCAAGTCCCTACTACAATAAATACTACAACTATTTCAATATAAGTTTTATCATTGTATTGAAATGGCGCCTGTACTATTTATCATAGGAAGTTGAAATAGGGGTCAAACTTTGCAGAATTAAAATTGGGAATGAAGCCTGTACTTAGATTTTTGATATCTTGCTTAGAACCAATAAAATGTTAATTTTACAGTTTTTTCTAACCTCAAAGGGCGGTAGAGCCTTAAGGTCAAGGGGGGGGGGGGGAATATATAAAATCAAAGCACTTAAAGTGAAATAAAGTAATCTGGCTTAAGAAATGTGAGTTATACTTTGACAATTGTGTCGCTTATGCAATTGAGAAATAAATTCTTAAATACAAATGAGTTATGCACTGATAAGCCCCACAATAAATAATTTGACTTGTAAGAGAACCAATGAGATTGACTAATAAACCGCAAATCATATTATACTATTAACATTTACAAAACAACGATGCAGCCAAACCTCAACTTGCCAATTTCATTCACACTGGGATTCCGGAATGCGATTCGTGTATGAGATTCAAAAAAGTATAAAGATTCAGTATCTCGGCGGCTTCTTCCCCCCACTTTTCCTAGTTTTGATCCCACTTTTATTATACACTAACATATATATGTATTTAATTTTTAAATAATTAATTATATTTTATTTATTATTATATTCATAATTAACCAATTTTATTTAAAGTAAATAAAACAATTGAAAAAAAAATATATTACATTGATTTATTAATATATTTATATAATTAAAATATTTTATGCAACGTAAATAAAATTATTTATAATAAAATATTATAATTAATGATATTACAGTAATTATTATGAATTTATAATTAAAATTTTTTATTTAAAGAAAATAAACACCAAGAGGATTGAAGCAGAATGCGATTCGGAATCGCCTAGTCTGAATGGGCCCATATAGCGCAATGTATCATGAGCCGCTTTCTAAGAAGAATTCTAAAAAGAATCGAGGCGGCTCACGGGGACGGGATACTCGATTTGAGAATCTCATACCGGAATCATAGTCTGAATGGACATAAGCAAAATACATAGGCCGCCTGGTATCATTAGAATCTTCGATTCGTGAATCGCATTCCGGAATCTCTAGTGTGAATGAGGCCTTAGGGCTCATTCACACTGGGATTCCGGAATACGATTCACGAATGCGATTCGTGTATGAGATTCAAAAAAGTATCAAGATTCAGTATCTCGGTGGCTTCTTCCCCCCACTTTTATTATGCACTAACATATATGTATTTAATTTTTAAATAATTAATCATATTATATTCATAATTAACCTATTTTATTTAACGTAAATAAAACGATTGAAAAAAATATATATATTATTAAATAATATATTACATTGATTCATTATATATTTATATAATTAAAATATTTTATACAACGTAAATAAAATTATTTATAATAAAATATTAAAATTAATGATATTACAGTAATTATTATGAATTTATAATTAAAATATTTTATTTAAAGTGTTTTATTTGGAAGGGTCTACTATTCCAGTACAAAAACACATGTTTGTCACTGTAGTATATTTTTTCTATAAAGGTTAGAAACAAACGTGTTTTTTTCTCGTGCCAATAATAATGTGTGACGCAAAACACAAGCAATGGATCAATGTGAAATGTCTCGTTAAATTTAAAAAAAAAATGGACTGAGTGCTATAAGTTGTTGAAAGAGGCCTATGGTGAGAATTCTCTATCTCCTGCTAAGTGGAGGATTAGAAAATAGAGATTGCTGGGGAAAAGAGATGGGCTAGGCTTTGAAACTGTGGAAGAGAAAGAAGGTGGAAAAACAAGAGGAAGGTATCAGACACTCTTCTTTCAATCCACTTTACTCTGACTTACCCCCAATATCAGTGGAATAATACACATCACCAGACACGGCAATCACTAATGTAAGAACTATTTTTAAGCTGAGATATGGGTTGCTACCACTAAACTACAAGCCATGGACTAAAGGAAAAGCAAGTGCAAAATATGAGTTATGGCATGTTGAGGATGAGACTACTTACTGCCATGTAGCCCTTTGTCCTTATTGTTTAAGGGAAATTAGGTTTTATCCACAGATTCACTTATCCGCAGTAGGTTATTTATGAGTTCGAGAAATGACAACTTTTACGGCACCTTTGCTTACATTGAGTAAGTGAGAAAATAGCCCACCCTCCCAGACCCCTCATACAATACACTTCAGTCTCAGTCACACTTTAGCCGCTACACTTTTAACGTTTGTTCAAAATTGTATAACATATTTGCGTGCTTTAAGTTTTTTGATCAAGAGTGGTTGGAAGAAGAAATGGTATGATCTAAAAATGCCCATATAAGTTAAACAATACTAATGCCAAGTCCCCCAATATACAAGGTGAGCCAAAAAAAAACCCACTATTTTGAACACTTATATCAAATTATAATTATTATTAACTACGGGAAACAGACAGTGAAAAATACACTCCTGTGCCGGGATTGTATTTTTTTAGCCGGGAGTGTATTTTTCACTGTCTGTTTCCTGTAGTTAATAATAATTATAATTTGATTTAAATTAAAATTTAACTTTCCGTAGTATGAAAACTACCAAAAACTTAAAAAATTGAATTTTGAACACTTATAGCTCAGCTTCTGTAATATATAGAGATATGTGTTTATGGGGTTTGAAAACTATATTATTCTACTTTCAATTTCATATCAATAACTTAACAAACTATTGAGTGAAACCCATGCAATGACAGTTTGAATTAGGGTCTTAAAAAAAAGTCGTCCGGGTAGTTTTGATAAAATAAATTTATGAATATGAATATTTAATAAAAAAAAATGAAAAAAAAAATGCATATTTTACAGATTTACTTGTTGTATAGTTCAATATGTCCTCTTTGTTCATTTAGGACAGCCTGCACTCTCCTTGTCCAGTGGGATATGGGCCTCAGCAATAGTTGATTGACGCATATCATCCCAGGCACGAAGAATCTTCACTTGCTAAATTCCTCAATTTCCTTCATTCTGTATCCCACATACACTTTGTTCTAACCAACCCCAGACAGAGTAATCAGTTATCAATTGGAATAAGGTCTGGACTGTTGGGCAGCCTCTCGTCTGACTGAATGAAGTCTGGGCAATTCTCTTCCAAGTATTGAATAGTTTGTAAGGAGCGATGGGACGGGGCACCATCTTGCATATACTTTTAATTTGGCATTTGATCTTCAATTTCAGGCAACATTGTGCTTAACACATCTTCAATATTTGTTATAACACTGAGGGATTCCTCCCACTTACCTACAAAGAATCCCCACTCCACCATAGGGTTTTTATTCTATTAAAGCTATAATACCAGACAACGATTACTACCCGGACAACATTTGTCCGGTAGGTTTGAATTTGACCCAAATTCAAACCGCCATTGCAAGGCTTTCACCCAATAGTTTGTTAAGTTATAGATATGAAATTTAAAGCGGAAGAATGTAGTTTTCAGACCCCGCAAACCCCATATCTCTATCTATTACAGAAGCTGAGCTATAAGTGTTAAAAAAAAGTGCGGTTTTTTGGGCAGCCTGTATATAGTAATCGACACATTATTAGAGTTAAAATGTTTAATAAACATGCAACTCTGGTAATTCTCCATTTTCGCTTAACTAATGTTTAAAATAAAAAGAATTTTGGAAAGAGGATAAGTGAGCGGGACTAAAAGCGAGACGAGGGAATTAAATCTCTAGCAACATATTTAACAGCTAATAAATCATGTAATACATCATGTATAGTAACTTACTTGGCGAAGTTCGCTTTAAATATATGTAAGCGAGAAGTCATTAAACTATAAAACAGTTTATTGGTAACTCTGTAAATAAGTAGAGGGTTCTCCATTTCAAAATAAATTAATCTATTTCTATTGTAAAAATAATTACTAAACTGAATCCGGCTATAAATTAATATAATACACACACACATATATATATATAATATATATATATATGTGTGTGTATATATAATATATACTGCCGATAAAAAGAAAAATAAATCACTAACACCAGGAAGGTTTTGATGATAAAACACCAGGAAGGTTTTAATGATAACGTTTATATTTCGTTCAATTTTGGGCTTCGAGGAAAAAGAATCGAGATTCGATTCTTTTAAAAGCACCTCTAACATTATTCCTTTAAAAGAATCGCCGGTCACTAAGGGCTACGAGTCATGAGTCGTTTATTTTAAAATTATAGGATATAGACTTAAGGCATGGGCATATCCGGGGGGGGGGGGGGGGGGGGGGCAGCTACCCTCTTTCAAGATTGAAAAAATGTTAAAGAAACATTCAGGGGTTTAAAACAAATCAGTACATATCTGTAGAATGAAGGGACCTGTCCCAGTGGCGTAACTATGGGCCCGCGCGGGCCCGCATTGCGGGGGGGCCCCAGTGCCAGGGGGCCCCCAAATCCAGAAATAACTGGAATTACTATCCTTGTACCAACATCGAGGGGGCCCCCAATCCTGAACGCAAGAGGTTTTTTTTTTTTTTTTTTTGCTCATCAATTTTTTTTGGGGGGGCCCCCAAAGGTCTAGCTACGCCACTGACCTGTCCTCAAGCTGATAAACTGATAACGGAAGAACAAGAAGGTTTCTTGTCCTTGGCAGACTGAGATATGCATTGTTGACCTCTCTACCGTAGTTCAAATTAAATTCAGCTTGTTACAGCCTGCCCCTGTAACAACCAGTCCCGGTCTCCCCTATATATTGCAAATTGTAATATAAATGTTTCATATAAGGCAACATTATTTAACTTAATAAACTATTTATAAGGTTTTTCATTTCTTATGTTATTAATGTTTATTAGAAGTTCGACATGTCATCTAGTAATAGTATGCTTATTATAAATACATAGCTGAACAAGAAATGTCCCTCCTAAGTTCTGTATAATGTGACTGTGTTGAGTTTAAACAGTATAAATTGAACTGGAGACTGAATTAAACCAAGCAAACTTTTAACACGAGGTGGTATAAATAGCAAGTTTTAGATCCTTTCGATGTAATTTTAATAAATTTCTAGATGTTTTGGTCTTAGCTTTTTAAGACACTACAGACGCCTAAAAAAATTTGGGTACCACGAAACGGTTTTATCATTACATTGCCCGTCATTAACCAAACCATCAACTTTTTATTTTCCGTCCTGCTGCGTAGTACCTACGTGTTACTGCGTAGTAGGTGATTTTGTTTTATCGAGCTAGGGTTGAATTCGGGCTCCCTTTGTCTCTTAGATACAGTAACAGTTTCATTCCGCCGCCTCATAGCACGGGATCGATGTCACACAGGATTTTTAAGCAAGTCACTATATTAGATCCGAATGAGCAGGATGCTAATTCCGAACCGGAATCCCGTTGTTCGCATCACGAAGACCCGTGGTCTTCGTCAGACGAGGATTCGTGTCCGTCGCCCGAACACTTGTGTGACCGGGACATACCACCGAGGATTGACGACGTTAAACTAAACGATAAGCTCAGGCTTCTCGAAAAGAAAAGGATCGAGTTCCCGCAAAAGGAACCTGCTAAAGCCAAAAAGCTCAGGTTCTGGAGGCCGAAAAAGTTACGGAAGGAAGTAAAAAAAGTGGTGAAGAGGGAAGAAGAGAGAAAACAATCTTATAAAGATGTCGTTCAGCAAAAAGTCAAAGAATTCAAAAATTTATCTTCAAACTTCCCATGCTTTCGCGATGTCCCCTCAACCAGCAATTTCATGCCGAAAACGGAAGCCAAGTCTGTAAGTTTTATGTAAGCACAAATCAATTATAAGGATAAGTGTGTGTGTTTAGATTTGTGTGTGAGTAGGATTTACTCAGTAAGTGTTTTGTTTGTATAAGAAAGCGAATAATGCAGCAGTAACGGCAATACTGCACTAATCGAGCCCTCCTATTTGTCAAAAGACCTCGGCTACTTGGTCAGCCCCTTACGCTTTACAATTAATTTTCTTGCCGGGTTTATTTTTCGTAAACTCCTTTTATTGAGATTCAGGTGATTCAGTCCTAAAGGTGTTAGTCGTAAATTTGTTGACCTATACACAATTATTTATCTAAACTAGCTGAAGTACCCGGATAGCCCGGGTGTTTCAAAAATAAAAATATTCGTGAGTAAAACACAAAATAATAAAATAAGTAGATTCATATAAATACACCCAGAACATTGGAAAATAGGCGTATATTAATCATTGCATTGCGAGAAAATAATGTTAAAACTATATAATATATCGGACTTGAATGACCATAGCAGTCATATAATAATCATATATTATTATAATAATTATCCAATATGTGTTGTATCACAGTGTTATTATCTCTTGCCCATATATTAGGGTCCGTAGGCAAAACCAAGGACCCTTATATTTTCCTGCGTGTTTCTGTCCGTCCGTCCTCTCGCGTGCTCTCACGGCTACACCTTTCGTCCGATCACTTTGAAATTTGGCATGTATGTGTCTTGTACCTACCCACATATTTTAAAAATATAGCGACTTAAAAAAATATTTTTCAAAAAAATTAGGGTAAAAAAACTTAAGGGTTAAATTTTTTTTTTTTCGACACCGTGAGGGGTATCATATGAAAGGGTACGTCGAGCTGATTACAAAAATATATAATTATTTTTTATTGACAAAATACGTTTTTTTATAATTATGGTCTTTTCGATGTATTTATATGGTTGTAGTTCGGTTCAGTGGCAAAAAATACTTTATCAGAGTGTGTTTTGAGAATATCAGACCCTTAGAATGGTTCAAAATAAGCTTTTTAACATTTACAGTTTATACACTTTACAGTTAAACACTATATTATAGTGAGGCCTACGGACCCTCGCTGTGTGCTGACTAGCACACACTTGACCGGTTTATTTATTTCTACTCTTCAGGAATGGACTTTCGCGCGGAAAAGTTGCGAATTATATAGACTAAAAGAAGGGAATTTTTTTTTATCAAAATCGGTTGACATCTTCCGGTCGCGCATTGGCCATAAAGTTTGACAAAATATGAAAAAACTTAGTTTTTGCGATTTTTTTTTTTAAATTTTGGAATTTGATGTTTTCGTAATGTAATAGTTTGTAACGTCTTCAAATAGAGCCTAAAAACATTGTGTTTTAATTTGGTTTAGATCAGTTGATATCTTCCGGTCGCGCATAAGCCCCAAAATTTGCCAAAATATTGAAAATTTCACATTTTTACAAGTTTTTTTTATATCTTTAATAAACTTTTTTTTTAAACGTAATAGTTATAGTATTTTTATTTTTTAACATAAGAACATTGTGTTTTATTATAGTGTGAATAAATGAACAACTTCCGGTCGCGCAATGACCCCAATGCTATAGAAATACAGTTCCTGAAAAAAGATAGTTAGGCCTATGACATGGTGGGTGATAACAGTAACAACGGGCATGGTACATTTGCAACTTGGTCTATACTTATTTAAAAAGCTTAAATATTTAAGTTACAGTATAGTTTTTAACAATAAACTTACTTTTATAAAAAAGAAAAACAGAGTTCTGAATAAATAGTCCATATTAGTTGAACCTGTCTATTAGTATTGTTCTCTATTTTCTAGCCAGTCAGGGATTGAGTCACTGTTGATGTGCGATTTGATCTCGTATTCACTGATTTCTGTCAACAATGGGGGAGAAGATAATTTACAGTCCATCCAGTTAATCATGTTGATCATTGATTTTTGTTGGCGTGAATGTTCTTACTGTTTTCTATTCCTCCATATGTTTTAGCAACACCGACGCGACGGTCCGAAACTTGTTTACCAAGCAATTCAATCTACCAGGTATTTGCCAAAACCTTTGCTTGATGTTATCGACCCTGTGATCGAACGGAATGGTTTTTTTTGTCCACCCAGAACACTTACTGTTAGCCATGACTCAAGATGACAAGAAACCCATAAGAGAGCTCGAACTGCGAAGAATTCTGAAGGCAAGGCAGATAAATTAAAGAAGGAAGACAGTAAGAACATTCACGCCACCAAAAAACCACTTCAATGCTCAAGAATATTCAGAAATGATTAACTGGATGGACTGTGAATTATCTTCTCCCCCATTGTTGACAGAAATCAGTTAATACGAGATCAAATCGCACATCAACAGTGACTCAATCCCTGACTGGTTTCAAGCAATTCCCAGTTCACACGCAGGCTGTTGAACGCTGTGACTCGTAAAACTCGTCACGGAAGCCTCTGGAAAAATTTGTGGAGCTGAATCTCGAGGCGGATTTATAAGAACCACTCTGCTGTCGATCATCCATGCCATACTTCACCAGCAAATCAGTCTTCAAAGTACCTTCGGCTAGAAAATAGAGAACAGTACTAATAGACAGGTTCAACTAATATGGACTATTTATACAGAACTCTGTTTTTCTTTTTTATAAAAGTATGTTTATTGTTAAAAACTATACTGTACCTTAAATATTTAAGCTTTTTAAATTGGTATAAAGCAAGTTGCAAAAGTACCATGCCCGTTGTTACTGTTATCACCCACCATGTCATAGGCCTAACTTTCTTTTTTCAGGTACTGTATTTCTATAGCATTGGGGGTCATTGCGCGACCGGAAGTTGTTCATTTATTCACACCATAATAAAACAAAATGTTCTTATGTTCAAAAATAAAAATACTATAACTATTACGTTTAAAAAAAAGTTGATTAAAGATATAAAAAAAACTCGTAAAAATGTGAAATTTTAAATATTTTGGGGCTTATGCGCGACCGGAAGATATCAACTGATCTAAACCAAATTAAAACATAATGTTTTTAGGCTCTATTTGAAGACGTTACAAACTATTACATTACGAAAACATCAAATTCCAAAATAAATAAAAAAACTAAGTTTTTTCATATTTTGTCAAACTTTAGGGCCAATGCGCGACCGGAAGATGTCAACCGATTTTGATAATTTTTTTTCCTTTTTTTAGTCTATATAATTAGCAACTTCTCTGCGCTATTACAACTTTGAAAGAAAAAAATGAGTTTTTTCGGCCCACCCTAATATTGACATATTAATTTAGCACGATTTAAAGTGCGCAGATGGTTGAAAATAGGCGGGTGCTATCTGGGGGTTATTTTCGACAACCCATCCAAATTTCATAAAAATCAGGTGGTTAGAGGTGGTTTGTGAGCATGTGGAAGATAAACAAATAAGCGCAGAGGGTTGAAATTTATATGGGACCAAACAATGGGCTAAGTATTACCTACTAACTAAATTTCATTAAAATCGGACAATTAGTTTTTAAGATATGGTGGTTCGCAAAAATTGAGCGACAGACCGACAGACAGACAGAGGAGAGGTCCAAGAATACTGCCCTGAGGTACTCCAGCACTTACAGAGCAGATGGATGAGGAAGAGGTTCTTAAACTTGCACAAAAGGATCTATCAGTGAGAAAGGACTTCAGGATGAGGTAGTAAGTGAAGGGAAGGATGCTCTTGAGTTTCCAAAGTAGCCCAGCGTGCCAAATTCGGCCAAAGGCTTGCGCCTCGTCCAGGAAGACAGCTGAGCAAAACTTTTTCTTCTCTAGGGTGGAGGCAATGACATCGACAATGCAATGACACTGATGGATGGTGGAGTGGTGAGCACGGAAACCAAACTGATGGTCAGGTAGGAATGGTTCAAGTATGGGAAGGGGTCTACGGAGAAAACGCTTTTCTAGGATTTTCCCCATTACAGGGAGAAGGCTTATAGGTCGATAGGATGATGGAAGATGAGGAGGCTTGGATGGTTTAGGAATCATTATAATTGTGGCGAATTTCCATTGGGTAGGAAAGTGGGTTGTTTTAAGGACAGAGTTAAATATGAATGTAAGGAAAAGTATACCTTTTTTAGGAAGGTGTTTAAGGATTTCAGAGGTAATAAGGTCATAACCGGGAGCTTTTCGCGGTTGAAGGTGTTTAATACAGTAAAGGATGTCCGAGGGATTAAAGGATTTGGGAGGCGGAGATAGTTGGACGGGAGCTAGGAGATCTTTGTTAATAAAGTTTACATGGTTATGATCAATTATATCTGGATGTGGAGAGAAAAGGTTTGTAAGGTGTTAAGCAAAGACTTCAACCTTTTCAGTTTCAGACTTTGCCCAGGAGTTATCAGGATTTAGAATGGGAGAAGGGATTGATTTTTGGGAAAGGATTCGTCTGGTCGCGTTCCAAAGTGATTTATCTTTAATTGTAAGTTGTGAAGTAAAAGTCGTAAATTTGTCTTCTTTATAGAGTCTCAGTAAGTTAGTCAGTTTTCTACTTGCTATATTGTTCGTACGTTTGTCTGACGGATACCTAGTTCGTTTCCAGTGGGGACTAGCTCGTATTTATTCACTTATCAGTGTCCGTATGTCGATTGGTAGAATAGAGATTAGAAGATTAGAGTATATAGAGATTAGAATAGACATAAAAGAAGAAAAAGTTAGATCCGATCAGCCCGTGCGCTAGTTATTAGGAAGTTAAATCTGCAAGGTCAACACTCCCTCTTTTATGAGAACTTAAACTTAATAAATATAAAAGAAGGCTTACCACCTGATCTGTGTTGACCTAAAGATGCGACATAGATCACTTTGAATAAGGGGGTTGCTGGTCCTGATTAACACATCAGTAAAGGACGGGGGATCCAGCCACTTTAAAATCTACTCAATGTGATTTATCAGTGTAGAAAATGGGGCACTTCTTTAATTCGTTACTCCCCTTCTAAATAAAACAGAGGGGAGTAACAATCTAAAGAAGGTGCACGAAATGTTCTTCTTTAGACTGTTACTCCCCTTATAAAAACAGTAGGGTGATATTCCTTTGTCCCAAAGTACGTTGGACTAAACATCCCTTAGTCTTAATAGTTATTTAGTCAAAGTCATTTACATTCTAAAAAATCATAGGGGAGTAACAATCTAAAGAAGTACCGAAAATGGCTTATCTCTCAGGGATTTGAACTCACCAGATTTGTCGGTGTTTTGACCTAAGCCGGCCATATATGTTGCGGTATATCTGACAGGTGGACCTGTTCAGGTAACCTATACAGGTAAACCAGAGCGTGTGTGCTATGAAAACTATGCAGTTATGCCATAACCTTATAGCACACACGCTCCGATTTACCTGTCAAGTATACCGCAACTTGTATGGCCGGCTTAAATCAAAACACCCTTACACAACACGCTTTAGGTTTCTGGCGGAGTTGCACGTTTGCGCTTACTCCTCGACGGAGTTGAGAAACTACGCTAATCGCTGGCCCCCGAAAAATAGTTAGTTGTTTCCAACTTCTACCTGAAGGCTAAGAAATACCTTTGTGTTGATAATATGTGCTGAAAAGATTATATATTTATTGTACTGCAGTTTTTAACTTCACTATCTCATTTATAGATTTATAATAAAATGATACATTTCTGGACTGAGATATTTATGTTTAAATTCTTACAATATCTATACATATAAAAATGGATGTCTGTTTGTTTGTGATTTATAGACTTCGACACCATTTGACTTATCGTCACGAAAGTTGGCACATATATGCATTTTTTTATGAAGAAGGATTATAAGATTTCAAAATTTAAAATTTTGGTACACAGGGGAACGCGGTACAAAAGTCAAAATAGTATATTCCCTTCATAATGCATGCCGTTGGAAAGCTTTTTAAGAGTACAGTAATTGTTGCTGCGTACACTTTTGTCATATTTTCATATAAGAGGGGGGTAAAATGAAAAAGCAGGGGGAAAAAAAACTTTTTAATTAAAAATTAGAATCCATGTTTTTCGCAAGGTCAACTATATGTTGCTTGTAGCATATGTTTGGGAGGAGAGATTGGGCTACGGTGGGCCGAAAGTGGTACCTCAACGACTGAGTCAGGCCGAAGACCAAGCGTGGTAACCGCCACAGCGTTTTGGGGCTGTAGGTCGTTCCCCCCCCCCCCCCCCCCCTCCACAGTGGACGTGGAATTAGGTTGGACCTGGGCGATGTGGCCACCCTGATCTTTATCTATTAATTCAATAATCAATTCTAAAAATGAATAGTTTAGATACAATAATTAATTCTAATGGCGTTGTTTAAGGCCACTTCACTTTATGTCTACATGAAAATATTTATATGTATTGATAGTAACATTTAATTATTTTTTACAGACTTCTACACTAGAATCATTGGAATCTGATAAAAAAAGGAGGGAGACGCTGCTGGACAAATTTCGGAAACGAGATAAAGGGAAATGCTCTGACGTCCCTTTTAAGCGAGATACAAAAACCACGAAATTTTCTGCTGCTGAAAAACTAGATGATCCCGAGGTAATTAGATATGTTACAGCTGTAATACATATGTTTAATCACCTTTAAGGAAACGTGACTTACCTTTTATTGTTATTATTTTTAGGTTCTAAATGAAACTTTCATCAGAAAGCTGATAGGAAGGACGTCTAAGAGCGCTTTTCCTATTTACCAGTGGGATTACTACGAGACGGAGTACGTGGAGCAGGTCCAGAGTGGCCCTCATCAAGATTTGGTGGACATGATGTCGGCCCTTGTTCACGTCGACTCGCAACAAGCTCAATGGCAACTCGAAGACCAAATAACCGCACTCAGTAACATGGAAAAAATAATAAGTCAAATAAATAAACATGACATGTACCCCTCAAATATCAATATTCCAGACTGAGTCAATAATGACCACAAAACACTAAGAAACATTATTAATACTTTAACTTTGATAACTAATAATTAAGGCCTCCCTTATCCAATTTATTTATTATTCAGTAGCACATACGCTTATCATTTATTTGATACGGCAGAACCTTATACTCGCAAATAAATTAGTGTATAAAGTAAATTGTTCTACCATACTTCAACCAGCAATGTCCAGGAGGCCTGTTCCTGTTCACGGGGGAAAAAATTATTGTGGCAGGTGCATCAAGAATCGGAACGACGATTTATATTATAATATAAATAAATTTAGCCTAAACATAATACTAATTAGCGCGCCATCCTGGGCTTTAACTTGCAAAGCTCGAGAACCTGTAAACGAAGGAAATAAATAAAGGTGACAGACGCCTATGCCTAGGCTATATAAATTAATAAATACATACCTAAACCTATGCTGATCGCTCCAAAGTCCCAGGTTTCGAGTTTTCGTCTAGCAAAGCACAGGGTGCCCACCAAACGGGGGAAACAAATGACCGTGGCAGGTACACTTGGAGTTATTACTGGTCTAACTATACTCAAATAAATAAACAAACAAACAAAATGAATAAATAATTACACATAAAAATAATCCCTCTCCTTTGGGGTTCGAACAAGAAACATCGAATTTTCCCAACGAGGGCTTCAAGGTTCGCCTAGGATATGAGGGAAGTCTTCAATAAAAATGATTTCTTCAAATTATTATCACTTCTCTGCTCACTGGTGGTTGCGTCCTAGATTTCTCCTGCCTTTCGAGGGAAGTTGACGTTTCAGAAGTAGGATGAGCTATCCAATAGCACTGTTGCAATGTTTGACAGCAGTTCACATTTGGCCCTGAGAGAGGCGAAGGTATCACTATCAAAAAGACAATCCCGCATCTAGGTTCCCTTTGAGCACGGAGGAGGTAGTCGTGAGCTCGTTTACCATGTTGGGGCAGATTTTTTAGTAGACCATAGGGTATATCGTCTGAACCTAGTGTGTAATTTGATGATATGACCAGGGTGCTCTCCAACTTGGAAGGCAAAGGTACCAATTCCCCAGTCCATGGAAGATCTGAAAAATGTGCTGTTGCTCTATTCGTCTTTTAATATCTAAGAATATATTCGTGTATATAGCTCACGAGGACGGTCAGGGTCACACATAATGACTGGCTAATATGTCGGGGACTGATTGTTCATTGGCGTAGACCTGAGCGTCGGCTTTTAATATTGGGGTGGAGTATGGGCGGTGTATCCTAGCGATTGCTTCGTATAATGACGTATTTAAATTGATCAATGATACGTAAGTGACCCAGCCCTAGCGTTCAGGTTTGCAAGTGACGCATTGCTTAAATGCTCTGGCCCTATTTAGATGCTCTGAAATTAATCTAAATGGATCTTCGTTTGAACTTATTCAGTGCTTTTTCTTGTATTTATTGGCTATATTTCATTATTTCACCAAGTACCATGGAGCCGGTTGGAACCAGCCTCTCCGACCCGGGAACGGCATTGTGGGGAACTGCATTAACAACAGCCTTTAGAATGGAATCGTTGAAACCAACGACGTCACTCTCAGCATCGCGAGTGAAATCAGGCTCAATGCAACCCTCCTGATACTTTCTCTAATCCGCTTTTTAGAGATACCACTTGGATCTCTGTACACTGTACATGTGGACCGGGAGCTGGTCCGGTACAGATAATAATAGGGTAAGAGGATCGTTCAAATAATTTGACACTAGTACCCCCATTCTACTGCAGTGGCAACAGGGTCAAGAGAAAGTTAGTTCTTTAGCTGGCAGGGCACCTGAGTCAATTGAAAGGTTAGTGGGTGCACCGCTGTATAGAAGGACTTTACTGCGTTCTTTGATTTCTTCAATGATTCTTCCTTTGGGGCTAGTTCTCAAGGAACCTCACCAGTTGTTACGTGCGTTAAAGTCGCCAATGACAATGACCAGGGAGGGGAGCTGACCTTATAGTTCTTCTAGATCGTTGCTGGACCAATGCTTGCCAGCAAAATAAATATTACAGGGGGTAATGGTCAAAGGGGAAAGAATTTTAACTGCCAGAGCCTGAGGTTCTTAATGGAGTAACGTTCCTGAAGATTCGGTATCCGTGGAGGTTGTACCATTGGCATGGTCACAGTTTAGTTTTTTCTTCACAGTTTACAGACAGCGTACGGGCTATGGTCAAGAATAAGATGACCTAAGTCTTCGTATATTCTTGTGGTATCACGTAAATTCCACTGTATCAATTTGTTCGAAGAGACCATTAAAAGATCTCTTGCTGATGTCTGGGATTACCCTTGGGCCATACTCTCTTCTTCTTTTGGTGGTTTGAGAGAGAAGCATCGATGAGGACTCGTCATCCTCATCGTCATAATGTCCCTCGACTTCCACAGCAATGTCTGTAATGTGTGTAATGTCTGTGGGAGAAACTTAAGGGGTCTCGGTCTAGTTCCCTCGTTCCCAAAATCGATATAATCCCAAAAGGCAAAATATTACAACCACGGGTGGCAGGGGTTAGGGTCCCACTCTTCTTTGGAGAAAGGAGCGCTTGAGGGGAAGTTACATACTACCAAAGGCTTAGTTGGAGCAGACTCCGGAGGGGGGTTTACAACTTGAATTATTATTATACAAATGATTGGTTGGATGACTGAGATTTTGGGTACCACTTAATAATTATGACTGGAGAGTTATTGACATCAAATTATAAACTACTACACGTATGTCAAAAATGTAGGAAATTAGACTTTTAAAAACCTGGAAATAAAAGTCTAAAAGAAAAAAAAGCTATCCAAGACACAAATATAGAATGTTTCATAAATAAATTAATGAAAGATCTAACCTTAATCACTCTGCCCTCGTAAAACCTATAAAAAATATTTTTTTTAAAATAACGTGAATTAGTTTTAAGGTATATATAATTTAGATATAGTAAAATAAGAATATTATTGTTTGGCTTTAAGCAGTTGAAAAATAATGTTATACCTGACTTAGCCTCCATACCCTCAACTATGATTCCTTAATCCTTTGATAGCCCCCCATTCTACCCCACTTTGGGCTGTTATTTTAAGTCATAAAAGCTTGTAAAATGAATATATTATGTAGCATAGTAGTCTTTCACTTAGTACTCTGCTAACACTTACACAGAAGATGATAAATAAATAAATGTCGAAACGTGTATGTTTATTAATATAAAATTATGGTGACAATATGACACCTGGCGAACGGGCCAAAAAGAGGATCGCGAGCGCACTACCGGGGGATCGCGCCACCTGTCAGGACGCGACCAGCCCGGAGGCAAATTAGGGGCTGACGTTGTCATCACGGTCGCCACTTCCTCTTTGTAGAGAACGAAGAAACTCCATGCTTCCTGATTTTGAAATACTAATAATAAAGGGAGAGATAGAAATATAAGGAATAGACTTAATGACCTTCGCCAGATTGACGGCGCCCATTTCCCTGGGGGTGTTGATGTTTCTGGACGTGAGGGGAGCGTGCTTGGGTCTGGTTAGAGGCTTGGTCCCGAGACATTCTTGGCACTTTCGGACATACTTTCGGATGTCATATCTCATGCCGGGCCAATAGGTGCAGCTGCGGAAGCGCGGCAGGTTACCTCGTAGCCAGGATGTTCCATAAGAGGATGATCGTGGTACCGGGTTAAAATATCTGGGCGTAGATGCTCCGGTGCATAAATTCGGGGAGCTTCGCTGTCTAAAAAGTATAGCTTAGTATCCAGTATCGCGAAATTTCGACGTTGGCGATTCCACGCACGCTTCCTCCTAGCTGTAGGGGGTTGCTTTTCCTCCCGAAGCCATTGTGTTACCTCGACTATCCTAGGGTCGAGGTGCTGTTCATTATGCAGCCGGATCATCAGCTTATCTAGGTGTTGACCGTTCTCTATTCTGTCTTTGACGTGACGGAGAATCATCAACTTGCATCTTAATATTATGAGGTACCGTCCGAGTTCTATGCCGAATTTTCTTATTTTGACAGGAGTGAAGGTTTCTATTGATTGTCTGTTCTCGAACTGTGGTTTCTTCTTCTCGTATGCACCAACTTACTATCGTCCTTTCTCGACGCCCGATAGAACAACTTTGGCCCTCATAGTCAATTATCTCGGCGTGTTCACGTAGCCAGTCGTTTCCTAGAATTAGAGGGTAGGAAGAGTCTTCAAGGACCTTCGCCCGAACAGAGAAAGGCCTTCCCTGAATCTTAAGGGATAACTTCATCTGTCTGCTGGTCCTTCCTTGTTGCTTCGATGTCCCGAAGTTTACAGCTTTCCGGTCATTATTAATACTATCACATCGGGATGTCTTGCCAGTGCGTGGCTAATAAAGAAGGTGGAGGCTTGGGTGTCGATTAGTGCCTTACGCTCATTTCCGTCACTCAATCGGAACGCTACAGTCGGGCTATGGTCTGCGGAACTGAATTCAAGATGGAGAAGCCGTTCTAGGGGTTGTGAGTTGGAGGCTCCGGCGCGAACCCTCACTTTTTGTTTTTCGGGCTGCTCTTTTGGTTGGTGTTTGGTTCGCCAGGCGGGAGTCTGGGTATTATCGCGACGATTATCGTAAGGAAACTGGTGGTTTCCCGGCGGACGATAATTACCCAGGTCTCTATAGGTGTAATTGTTTTGTTTCGGAGGTTCCCTTAACGTTTCTGAAGATTTCATGGCTTCATCTGCCTCAATTCGCCGGTCTAATGCAATGAACTTCGATATATTACTCGTGGTCCCCAATCGTAAAAGTTGTCTTAGATTAGGAGCTACTAGCTCGATGACTTGGCTGATATAAGTGGACTCGGGCTCGTTAGTGTACAACCGACGAAAAACTGCATACTTCTCCTGGAGAAACTTTTCCACGGTCTCACCCTGCTTCTGTTTGTCGCCGTGGAAACTCGCTCGTAATGCCGACAGTCAGCTTGGGGATCTGTACCTTGTAGTTAGGAAGCTGGTAAAATCTTCCCATGTAGCGTCAGGGATGCACTGGGTCTGCCAGATCTTCTTGACCTCACTGCTAAGATGTTTATTAGCAGCTTCCTCCCAACAGGATCGTGGCACCTTGTTCTCCGTTACCCCGTTTCTCCACTTTTCGGATAATACATGGGTCCTGTCGCGGTCGCCATTTTGTCACCTGGCGCACGGGCCTAAAAAGGGGATCGCGCCGCCAGCCCGGGGGCAAATTAGGGGCTGACGTTGTCATCACGGTCGCCACTTCCTCTTTGTAGAGAAGGAAGAAACTCCATGCTTCCTGGCTTTGAAAAACTAATAATAAAGGGAGAGATAGAAATATAAGGAATAGATAGACTTAACGGCTGTCAATGGTGCCCCGACAGCGGGAGTGGATTAAGGGGGAGAGGGGCCGAGAGTGGTAACCCCTCAGCGGAATATAAAAGGGGTAGGAGGCTAAGAGTGGTGCCCCCTCAGTGGATGTGGAATAACGGGGAAGAGACTGAGAGTGGTCACCCCTCAGTGGAAGTGGTCTTGGGGTCATCCGTGGTGCCCGGATGCCGGAATATGGTCAGAGGACAGGGCTGGAAGTGGTTACCCACCAGCGGAATACAAAAGGGAGTGTCCGGCAGTGGTAACCTGACCGGCGCAAACTCAAGACGTGGTTTAGACTAAGAGTGGTAACCCCTTAGCGGAATGTACTCTTTTCATGTAATTTTCCGTCCAAAAAATACTACTGTCTGTACCACTGATAACATTATTACTCCTTACTACTTCTTTATTCGTATAAGATGACCTCCATAGACGCTCCAATATCTAGCATTATAACTTATGTAGTTGTTTTATTCAATAAAAATTAAAAAAATATATAACTTTCAGGCAATGCTTCTAGACTATTGAATGAATAAACGTTTATATTTTTTTACAGAGAAACTATTTACACAGTTAACCATAAAAAATAATAGTGGCCCTTTTTCTAGCATTAATCCAAGTGTAATTAGTCTAAGTGGTCATTTAATTTTGTTTTGATTAATTTCAGGCATCGTCAATCGTAGCCACACCGCAGAAAAAAATCAAGAAAGTCCCGAAGCTCTTAAATACGTCGACGATTTAGAAGGGGAAGATTTAGAGAAGGAAGAAGCAGAAGAAGGTGACGAGGAAGAGACAGAAGTGGAGGAACATCAGCAACACGACGACTCGCCTCAAGATAACGGTTTGTTTAGAACCCTTATTTATGACGGGTTTTAAAAAAAAATTACCTGAATCCTCCTGCTCGCGTCGGAATGTGTTTTTAATTTGATGACGATATTATTATGAGATAATTTGATGAGGGTAATTTCAATTTGATAGGTTCATTCACTACCACCAAGAAACAGTAAATACTTTAAGCTAAGCTAGATGATCTAGAAGTTATACTATTTAAATGTCATGTTACACAATCAAGTGAAATAATGTTATGGGACTTAAGGCCCGATCAAACAGGAAGCGGATTCTGTGGGCTTTAATATTGCATCATCCTGGTCAAACAGAAGGCGGCTGTTCTAGGAGAACAGATTAGCAGTTGAATTTTCCCAAGTCCCAGTCAAACAGGAAGTGAGCTATCTGTGGCAGACAAGCAGGTTGTCTGCCACAGATAGTTCGCTTCCTGCTCCCGCGGACTGGGAGTAATTTTAAATGTAGTACATTTATATACGAATCAAGTGGTATAAACCGTTTTCCTGGGCAAACTCTAGTTTCCAAGATATTGATAAAAAATAAATTTGATTTTGTTGAGAATATAAAACAAAATGTAAACAAAACCACTTGTTGAACGCTTTTTAAGTATATGTTTATAATAAATCAATTAAATGTGATACTATGAGAATTAATTACAGTATCAATATCTAAATGAGGAAGTTTTGTTCATTTATCGGACCGATTTTTTAGGGTTTCGTATATTATCCTCGAAAACCTTATGCCGAAGGTGATGTGTCAGTCCGTCAGTCGTACATTGGGGTTCACATCCTCCGAACCGTTCTCGCTAGAGAGTCGAAATTTGAAATACTGGCGTAACTTTTGACCCACATATTGTGCTACCGTTTGGGCGCACAAAATAAAATATGATAATATAATCTATCACAGACCAGGTAGATGTTCAGTTCTGAGAACGGTCCCACTGTCCTGTTCAAAACGGTAAACTTCACCAGGGTGAATAAATTAAGAGTGTTGGTAGGAAGTAGGAAGACAGACGGAATAAAAGAAACTTTTAGTTAGTTATGGACATTGTCCATAAAAAAGGAAGTATAATGAAAACAAAATAAATTCAAGTTCTGATGGGGTATAAAATATAAGATACAAAAGGGTGGTTGGACACCAGTGATGTGGCCAGCATCAACTGGTGACTCAACCGATAAAAAAGGTTTACTATTCGTTAAGATCACGTTTCTGTGATATACAAAAGTCAATTACATAACCTAAAACAAGAAGCAAAGAACAACAACATCATATATAAATAAATAACAACATCTTCAATCAAATTAAACATTAAAATCTAGCGAAAAGTACTCATCTATCTGTACAGAGGATTTTTTTTTTAAAAAAAAATGCCTTAACATGAATGTTAAATTTGTCTAGAGGTAAACACTTTACCTTTTGATGTAATTTATTATAAAATTTGTATCCCAACACACTATGTCCGACTTTGGACCTGTCCAGTCTGTGTTGAGTCAGCTTTATATCATCTTTCCGTCTAGTATTAAAATGATAAGTATCTTTTATTTTGTCTATACTATTTACTTTACTTTTTACAAACTTAAAAAATATAAATACTACAAAATGTTAAAATTTTTAGTTGTAGGAAAAGTGGGCGACAATGTTCCGTGTGATTTGCTCCTGGCAAGTATTCTGACGGCTTTTTTTGCTTTCTGAAAATTTCTTGGGACTCTGCACTCTGCATGTCCCCACATCAGAACTCCATATATCATGTGGCTTTCAAAAAGAGCATGATATGCCGGCTTCATAGCTTTTTCTGGCAGATAGCTCCTTAGCGTGCTGAGTAGAAATAACTGGGATGATAGTTTCCTTTGTACTTTTCCCATTTGATACTTCCAAGTTAATTTGGAGTATTTTCTATATTTCTACTTGTAGACATGATGATTGAATCATCACAGTATCCCACTGTTTTGTTTGAAGTTCCTGAGGTTATTGTTTCCATGTAAGAATGGTAATCATTTATGGTAATGAGGAACAGTGTTCCTCCTAGATGAGAGCCTTGAGGTACTCCTTGTTTGACTGGTAAGTATTCAGAGCTACTATTATTTAAACTTACGTATTGCATTCTATTTGTTAAATAGCTTTCCAATAACTTTAATGTGACATCTGTTATGTTGTATCGTTTGAGTTTTGCTATGAGGACATCATGTGGAACCAGATCAAAAGCTTTACTAAGGTCACAGCTTGCTAGGAGAGGACTCTCCTTTTCTTCAAAACCTTCTATGATGGTGCTTACGACAGAAAGAACAGCATCAACCGTTGACTTCCCGCTTCTATATCCGAACTGTGATTTTGTGAACAAATCATTATCTTCAAAATAGCTTTGCAGTTGTTTATTTACAACAATTTCCAGAACCTTGGAAATGACAGGGTAATAGCTTCCTGGGTCGGATTTGTTTCCTTTTTTGTGGATCGGTATTACTCTTGTTATTTTGAAGGTCTCAGGATATATTCCAGTTCTCAAGCATCTATTTATAATATATGTGAGGGGCTCACTTATGCTATCGATAATTTGCTTTAGCATGTGGTTAGAGAGACCATAGGCATCCTGGCTTTTGGAATTAGATATTCCTCTTACTATGTTAACAATCTCTAACGAACTGATGCCAGAACCTCCAACACCGAGAGACTGTTACTTGTGGTTGTTGCTGTTGTTGCTGCATTCTCAGCTTTTATTATATTTTTATTTATTTTTTTTGGACATCTCCTCTATGGTGTTAATAAAATAATCTTTGACCTTCTTCGGTTCAAGATTATTTTCCACTGGTATTTTTTTATTACATCGGAGTTCATTAATTACTTTCCAAGATTCAGACGTAGTGTTCTTGCTATTCCATATTCTATCAGCATAATAATCCTTTCTAGCTTTTTTAAGTAATTTTCTATATTTAAGTTTTGCCTTCTTTATATTCTCCGTCCAAATTTATATTAAAGGCTTGATTAATATCATATAGAAATAGGAGTTTACTTTTAAGTTCTTTAAGCTCGGAGTACCAGGGTATCTTTTTTGAAAAGATTTTGCTATTACAAAACTTGAAACGATATAAGCCACGGCCTGGCACGACAAAGGAGGTAATGTCCTTGGACACCTCCTCAAATAACGGAACTTGCAGGAAACCCTGTTTGAGACAATTTTAGAAAGGTACGAGGCTTGACGTAAACTGTCGAGGATAATGGTCATATTAGAGTCTTTGACAGTAACCTCATTAACCCTGCGGAAATCAATACAAAAACGATACGAACCTTCTCCTTCCTTCACCATGACTACCGGGGACGACCATGCCGCATGGCTAGGCTCGACTAGTCCTTCGGTCAGCATCCGGTCCAACTCCGACTGCATGGCATCTAAAACAACAGGAGAATAACGATAAGCTCTTTGTTTAATAGGGGTGGTTGTACCCACATCGATAGCATGGGATAATCCGAGTGGTAAGCCCTGGCGTATTACTAACTTAATACCTTGCTCGACGATAGTGCTCAAACTCTGTTGCTCCTGGGTACTAAGCTCTCGGATCCCACAAACCAGTACTTCAGGTTGAGCGGTAGGAGGTACTGATTCAAAACCACTATGCAGCAGAAGACGATAGTGACTCTCTGGTGAGTCGTGAAACCACCAGGTGGATGTGCGGGCATTAGTGCACATCCCCGCCTGATAATGATGAGTAGATTAAAAATACATATAGATATTCTTAAAAATTGAATTTTCTATTCCATATTAATGTCGAAATATACCCAAAAAAAATGCCCCCCCCCCCCCCCCCCCCAAACAACTTATAACGGCTAGTCCTAAAATGTTGAAATAATTCATGGTAATACATTATTCTTATTAAAAAAATAAAATAAAATTACCCATCTTAAATCGGGCCCCACTTGGGCGACCAGATTGTTACCTAACATTTTGCCAGCTAGATCAGTTGGGGTGGATAGTTTAGGGTATCCTAGCTGATTCCTGTGAGAATGATTATGCCTCCTTCTCGAGGCATAATCATGTCTACAAATGGAACAAAAATTAAAAAAAAGACATAACCCAGATAGCACAAATTTGCGACTGATATTTGGTCCAAATAATGGCATTTCATTTGGGAAATACTTGAGAAAGTGACGGACCTCGATACATAACCCTTATAAGGGAGCCAAATATCCCCTACTTAATAATTTAAATGGACCTATAATTTCCCAAACAATAGCTATAAATGGTCCTTATAGGCAAGTCATTCATTATCTAATTATTTGGAGATTGGGACCAAATATGTGCCAGATACTAATTAAATATACGTCCCTTATAATAAATTGGTATATTTACCAACTATTCCCCTTATATATTTATTAAGGGCCACACAATTCCCAAGAAAATATTCTTCTATGGACCTGACATCCTTTTCATATATGGTCCTCATAAGTGTCTTGCATATTATACATATATAAATAAAATTTTATTTCTACTTTTTCTAAATTATTATCATTTTTTAAATTTGTAATTAACAAGATACCTGTTCCTAATAAAATAATATAAATATAGATGTGTACGTTGTATTGGGTTAGTTGACCATATTATTATATTTTTTTAAACTTAATGACCAATTTATGACGCTCTCCCAGAAAGAAAGAAAAATTATTTCATAAGTGAGTTGAACTGATTATTTTAAAATAATAGATTTTAGATTACTTTTATTAAAGGATAAACACTTTATGTTTTAGTTTTAGTTTTAGTTTTTAATTATATTTTAGTTCATATGAGTAATTGACAATATTTTTTGGTTGTTATAGTTAATAAAGACTGAAGATGACCTTAGCCAGGGTCGAAACGTATCACCAAAGCAACATGTTTTAAATATTTTTTCCTCATATCTACAAAATGCATCATCACGATTATCATCATATTATTATTATTATTAGAAAATGTTAAAGCTACGGTAACTTGAAAATTAGACATCGAGGTAAAATAAATACGACTTTCTGTTTTCCAGCAGAAATCGAAGGAGAAGACCCAGAGGAGGATTTGGATGATGAAAGAGACGAAGAAGTGAATAATGGGGCCCAGGACTCGATGGACGACAAAGAGGACGAAGGGGAGGGGGACAGACAGTCAGACACCTGTACCATTGATACTCAGACGGAACAGTTGGAGATACTGCCACCCCCTGAAGATCAGCCGCCTATTAGATATAGAAAAACCAACAAACTATTCAATCTTTTTAACTTTACAGACAGAGCAAGTCAGAGCTGCATCAATTTAAATAGAGTTTGTTTGCCTAAAGATAATAATTTGCACATTATTACAATTTCATAAACATATGTACATTACCAGGGTCCTACCTACTTATCTCAATTAAATATCTCGAAAGTATCCAAGAAGGTCCAAAATCAAGAAATCATTATCATATTTAGAAGTATAACAACGAGCAGGAGTGTTTATAAAGATTTTTTTTTTTTTTTTTTTTTTTTTTTTTTCAAAAACCTTAAAATTAGAAAATTGTTTTCTTGGATATATCTTGGGACACGCTCTATATAGTCTATATGTATATAGTATTCATAAATGTAGGCTTTATTTTTTTTAACATTTATTGACTTTAATTGTTATAAGCAATAATTATCATTTAGTATGTCGTAGTGGCTTGATATTGACTGATATTAGACAGTAGACAGCTGTCCAGTGGCAGAGCTTATTGGCTGTGATAATTTATTAGGTTACATGGTTTATTTTTGTATAGTGTTTATTATTATCATAGTTAATTTTTTACATTGTGCTTTTTTAAATTATGGTGTTTAGGTTATTACGTCGAGGCCATTGCCGCTTCAGACGCCTAGTAGGGTTATCAGGAATGGTTTCGGAAGATAGGTTTTGAAAAAGAGGATTTGTGTGGAAGGAAACTGACTGGTGAAAGTGTAGCGGAAAATGGCGAGGTCTCGGACGAATGGGTCGTTAAAGTTGTTGTGTAAGAATTGGTTGTAGTAGCGTGCATTTACTATGGTTCTGAGGACCTTTGGTGGTAAGGATTTGATGGGATAGGAGTTGAAACTTTTGGTGAAGACCCACAGTTCATAGTTCGATGGCATATGTCCATGCAGGTTTGAGTTGTTAAGTTGTTGTATATGAGTACTTTGTCATGTTGGTGGAGTTTGGATATTTTGTTGAGGAGTCTCTGTAAAAGTTTATACCAACCAATCATGTGTAGAATGCAAATGAATGCATTTGCGTAGTGTTGATGTGTGGTGTGCCCATCTGAATCTATGGTAAAGGATATCAAGATGGGGAATGAAGAGGTGGAGAGGTGTTGGCCATAGTGTTCTGCTTTTTCTGCATACTTTTTACTCACGATAAATATGGTTTTATAGAGGAGAGAGATTTACTTTGTTTAAGGATTTTACATGTCTTATAGCTTAGCTATTTGTCCACAGTGGTTAGTATGTCGGTATAGTCCACGAACTGCCTAGATTTGTGTCTGTTATGTCAGTCGGGGCCTGCTCCGGGCGCCGGGGTTAGAGGGGGCGTTTAATTGGCCAAAAGGCTTTTTATTTTTTAATTATTTATTTATAATGGTTAATATGTATTTTTTTTTTCTCTCACTTGAATCAAAATGTACAATAAGTAAAAAATTGTTCCCAAGGTAATAAAGTTGCCTCGCGGTGCCCCAGGGAGCCACGGCTTTCACATAGGGACGCCACAAAAATGACAGTATGTTCATAACTTTATTTCCACTTTTAATTCATTGTGGTAGGTTTATTTTTTTAAAGATGAATACTATGGCTTTCTCCGTGCAGGTAAGCTATCTACGGAAATTTTATAGTCGGTCAAAGGAGTTGGCATAAGGTGCCTTTAGAACTTCAGGAATCAGAAAGGGTGCCGAGAATCGAATACGTTTAGCAACCACTATAAAATAACCCATTAATTAAAAAGTATATATTCACTATTTTGCAAAGTTTAGCTGTTTTTGAAATTAGTACGCCTTTGGAACGAAAGGCGCCAAGAATCGGAAAATTTTGGGAACCACTTTAAATTAACCAATTAATAAAAAATAATTATATATTTGCTAAGTGTGGCTTTGGAGAAACAAGAATCAGCAAGGCTTCGAGAACTGAAAACGTTTTGGAAGCACAGTAAATACATATACCCATTAAGAATAATGATAAAACCTTCTGATTTTGTGCGAAGATACATTTTAAGTCCAGTCTAATTAAAACAAACAAAAATTTGTGCTGTTTTAAAAATTAGCTTTTTTTCAATATCCCTATAAAGGTTTATTGCCAATATCTTGAAAACAATTAGGTTTAGCGTTAGGACCAATCTAAAAAAATAAATAAATAAACTGAACAACTACTTCCTACCAAACAATGTCCTTTATTAGGAGATAAAGTGGGAAACGTTTACCAAAAAGTTTAAAAATCTTGATTCGGGTTATTCTTTGTCATAAGACTTTCAAAATTTAAGTTAAGTTTGTAAAGATCTAACATGTATTAGGTAAGTCCTTTAAACTTTTGGCTCACCTCATTTTATCTCCTAGGAATTAAGGTTTTGTCCTACAGTATAATCCATAAGATATACCTTTCTTGATGTTAATTTTTCAATTTTTATTTTTTTTAAAAAAGGAATAGCTTGAGCTTTCTAAAAAAAAGGAAAAATGTACTTTGGTCTGGATGTGTTTCTTTGTGGGTGATGATCAGAGACCTTCAAACGCCTTTTTGCTAGCGCCATACTAAAATGCCAATTTTGCCGATTTTCGGTAAAATGCCACACCTTGTGCCACATTTTGCCTTATTTGGGCCAAGTTCTGACAAAAAAAAATAGAAATATTCTAAGGGGTTCTGCTACAACCCACAAAACCAGGTAAGATACGCCCTTGCAGGGCAGGATTCCAAGGTGCTGAGGATTCTCAAAGTGACGTGAGGGATTCCTATCTTAAGGTAGTGACACACTTCGTCATCCAAGCTTCCAATGAGAATAGAATGCACCCTGCCACACGAGGTGGCGCCACCCACCGGGTAGCACTACCCGGTCCACCGTCCCACTGTCTATCCGCCACCTGCAGGTGGCGCCACCCGGTCAGCCTATTGTTTTCAATTGAACCCGTCAGACGTTGCCACCCAAGCCACTACTACTCAGCCCCCACTCCTTCAATCAAATCTAGGGGAAATCAAATCAGGGGCTAACTGCATCCCTCATTCTTTACTGGTCAAACTGTTCTTCAATATTCTAAGCAATTCGTTGAAAATTTCCACGCGATATTCGGCAAAAATTGTTACTGTCCTCTTTGATATGGGGTACACTGTATGAAACAAACTAGTATGTATTATTTTTATCTGAAATGTTTCCTTCTTCTTTCACGAACATAATGATATGCATGCACAGCTCCATTTCTCGACTGCCCGAAAAAAGTAAAAACTCAGGTGGCGGAAGCAAGTAGCATCAACAAGGTGGTGCCACCCGAGTGGCGAAGTGTGTCACTACCCTAAGGATTAAGAGCCATTAGCTCTAGCTTATCACTGGTCAATGTGGGTCATTGTAGTGGTTGAAGAGCTTCTTCTAGGAACGATTTAAACTCTTAATTATATGTATGACATATTTATATTAATATGTAGAAGGGGACATAAAATCAACTGTTTCTAAAACTGAAGTTTCACTTCTAATGCTTGAGAGTCTCCCCATATTTTTTTTTTGTACAGAGGAGCAGTTGCGCCAGGTCATTTAAAATTGTTTAATTTTTATGGTTTATTTAAAGGACAGAATGACCCAGACTTCGGCAGTTCCCATGGGAGAACTAAACGCCTTCGTTTGCTCCTACGTTCTGTATGACGTCTATCAGAAAGACATCCACGAAAAGGAGACGCGGAAAGATTGCGAGGCCGACGCCGATACCAATGCTGAGAAAATTCAACATGATCTTAGGCTGCCAGATATAGAAGAGGAAAATTCGTCAGACGAGGAACTCGAATCATATCGCTCTTTTCACGAAGAGACAGCTAATAAAACTAAAATATTAGAAAGAATGGCTGTTCAAAATACAATCAACGAATTAACATCCGGTAAGAGGCCCTGTGAACTAAAATCTTAATAATTACCCGTATCCATATGTAACAACACTTTAATGTAATATACCATTCAAATTTAGTATTTAGTATTCGCGAACCTGTGAAATCAATACAAATGTGCACAAATAAATATAAATAACTATTTATTAAAATAAAAATATCCATATAACACTCTTCCAAATTTCAAACTAAAAATGATATATATATATTTTTTTTTTTTTTTTTTTTTTTTTTTTATTTTACTTTATTATTTTTACGGTCTTTAGGCAAACCGAAACCTGATCTCCGACAATCCCCCACACAAAAAATTTAAACTTCGGTGTAATTTTATGTGTAACAACTCAAATGCAGGAAAAATACAGTATAAATGTTAAATTCCCATAATATATGTTAAATTTTATATGTTATATTCGGATTTGATTTTCAAATCGTTTTAGTCCACTATGGCAATCTCACAGTAATTTTTGATGCCCTGATGAAATTAAATATCCAATACGGTGGTCAAACTGTCTTTCGTGTAGTTATTATTTTCGGTCGATGTGGTCAAAGAATGCGACATATTGCTTCAATAAACATTTGACTTATCTGGTTGCCTGCCCCTCTGTCTCAGACCTTTTTATACTACTTTATGGAACATACCGGCAGAGGGCGTGAACTGTGAGACGATCGTGTAGAATTAAACTTTAGGCGCTGGTATTGACGGGAAAATTTTCTCTCACCGAAAAATCGGGGCGTACGTCGACCTCAGACGATTTTGCAGTCAATCACTATTATCGGAACCAATTTCTTAAACTCTTTCACGTTTAATTTTGTGCGTAGCGTAGGCTTCTGTGGGAAGACTCGTAATAGCAGCTTGGTTTTCCGGTGAAATCCGCGTCTCGAAGGGGTTGAAGTCTGACGTTTCGCTTCCACTACTGGAAGCATCTTCAGGGGTGTGGTGCATCGTGATGTTTACTTGAAACAACAACAATACATACTGACGACTAGAGAGAAGGACGGCGCGGCGTATATATATACTAACTCAACTTCCTGTGAGCGATAGACAATATTGGTCGGTGAAACTTTCGAGGAATTTGGAAAAAACCTCGTTTCATAATTCTGGTCTTCTAACCGACCGAAGAGATAAAATATACAAGTCCTCGTGTCTTTTCGTAATGTTAAGTTGTATTTGAACGGAGATTCCTAGATCGTTGAAGTGTGGGTCGGTAAGGGTTAAAAAATGTTGTTAATAAAGACGAACTTCATCTTAATTCATCTTAATCGGCTATATTTCGCCTCCACCGAGGCATATTCGTGCCTGAAACATCATATTAACTTACATCAAATATAGAACAAACATTTTTTTTTTTAAACAGCTGATAAGAGTTTATACCAATGAAAAACCATAGTTCAGTTTGCCGGTATGTTTTGAAAAAACAATTTAAAAACTAAAATGTATAAACTCCTATCAGCTGTTAAAAAAAAAAAAAAAAAAAAAAAAAAAAAAAAATGTTTGTTCTATATTTGATGTAAGTTAATATGATGTTTCAGGCACGAATATGCCTCGGTGGAGGCGAAATATAGCCGATTAAGATGAAAGTTCGTCTTTATTAACAAAATTTTTTAACCCTTACCGACCCACACTTCAACGACCTAGATACTAAAAGGGACAACACCAACAATCTACGAGATTCCTATCCATACGATGATTTGAACCTTGATTTTAACAACAGCAGATACGCTCCCTGTACGAAATGTATACAAAATTCCAAGTTTCCTACTACCACAAGAATAATGCAGAACCACTGTTAAACGTGGAAGAGGATGAAGTCCGACGTTGTGATGCATCGTGATGTTTACTTCAATCAATCAAAAATACTTTTATTTTTTATAAAACATAGATATATCACATAAAACGAAAAACGTATACAAGCATAGCTAAAAGCTGTCGGCCGGAAACTGTTGTAATTAAGTTACAAGATACATTATGAAAATGTGTATAGGCTCAAATCTAGAATTTACAAAAAAATATAATTAAACAAAATAAATAAATACCAACAAAAAAAAATTGTTGAAAATGAAACCCTTTCTAATTAACTGATAAATTATTAAATAGATTATAAATTTAGCCCACATAAATAAAAAGTACACTTCTACTTTTTTTAAATCAAGAAAATTAAATTTATTCTATTTTAGAAATAAAATAATATTAAAAATAATCAAATAGTTAATAATCATATAATAAATTCCTAACAATATTAAATTTTTAAATAACAAATAATGAATATCAAAATATATGACTATAAAAACAAAGGAAATAAATAAAATAATAATTATTAAAATAAATAATTACATCAGAAAAATTATATTGGTTTTCGGCGTCTGGACCAAACAAAATACCAAATTCACCCTTCTCTTCCACAAGAGTCTTGAACAACAGGAATCGATTTGACTCCTTAGCTCGTCTGATAGAATCCTTCCGCGAGCTAGACTTGATTTTGAGCATTAATGATGTTAATTGAGGTTTCCATTTATCCTTATTGTGCAACGACGAATCAAAGTCGATTCCTGTTTGGTTTATTAAACATGTGGGCTTGATTTAATTTTTAAATTGGAATTTATAGTAAATAATACTGTCTAATAAGGAGTGATAGTTATTGAACTCGTCATCTAGATTTTATATTTGAAATGAAATTTAGAATGGTCTATTAAATTAAATTAAAATTTCTTTATTGATGTAGACGTATACAGTTTTACATTTTAATACATTTTTGTAGCAAACCCAGTTCCAAACAGAATTTTGTTTTTTCCTTGGGGCAATGACAATAATAAGTATAATTACATTACTTACTACTTGATAACAATAAATAAATTAAATAAAGGGAAAACAGTCTCAACAAAAACCTTTTGACATTCTAGACTATTAAAGTACATAGTAACATTGAATAAATAAATAGTAAACATCTAGTTAAATATAAAAAATAACAAAACAAAACAATGACTATAATATTATATTATTTACATCTAAATATATATCTTATCTAATATTAGGATAACAAGAGTTAACAGATAATGACTATTTGTTTATTTAAAGGAGTATGTGTTTAATTCTTTTATGTTTATATTTTTTGTATTTTATAGAGAGGCTATCAATGTTATAGTTCCCAAGAGTGTTTATAAGGGGATTTGTGGAGTTTTCTTGGCATTGCTTAAAAAATGTGTCTGTTAATTGGTGAATATATGGTTTTATTTCGGGTAGATTTAGTTTGGAGTGCATTTTAATGATTTTTGTGAACATGGGAAAACGACCTATGATTCTGCAGCATTTATTTTGAAAAATTTGGAGGGTCTTAAGATTTGAATTGGACGTAGAGCTCCAAACTGGGCAAGCGTAAGTAATAGCTGGTCTGACTATTTGTTTGTAGATTATGAGTTTTTTTTTTGACTCATAAATGATCTTTTACTGAATATCGGATAGAGTCTCTAGAGCGTGCTATTTAATTTATTCAAGTTAGTTTTAATATGGGTGGTCAAATTTAATTTTTTGTCGAGAATCAATCCTAAATAATTGATTTCGTTTTTCCAGCCGATAATTGTTCCTTGTAGGTCTAGATGATCTGGCATTTGTGGACGACATCTTGTAAAGACTATAGCTTCGGTTGTATTATGTTTTAGCTTTATTCTCCATTTTGCGAAGTAACTTTTAATTCTTTTAAAGGCTTTACTTAGTCTGTTGGTAATCTTGTCTAATCTCCAAGAACTACAATATAACGCTGTGTCGTCTGCAAAGATAGATAGTTCCACATCTTCTGTTTTTGGGATACCAGACATGACTATGTTGAATAAATTTGGGCCTAATATTGAGCCTTGGGGTACTCCTGCTGTGATGTTAAAGTCTATAGAATTCCTCATGTTGTTGTGAACAAAGAACTTTCTGTTTGTTAGGTAACTGTTAATTACTAAGACTAAGTATCTCGGCAGCTCAAGCTCGACAATAAGTTTAAATACTAGCCCTTGATGCCAAACACAGTCGAATGCTTTCTCAACATCAAGTGAAAGCATGCCGGTATATTTGTTTAGATAAAATATGTCAGTGATGTGGTCGGTGAGACGAATTAGTTGGGCGACAGCTGAGTGACCCGCCCTAAAACCGAATTGAAAGTCTTTTAAGAATTTGTTTCCAGTGATTTGAGCAAGAAGCCTTACATTTATTACTTTTTCCGCTATCTTGCTGAGGTAAGATAGCAGGCTTATTGGTCTGTAGCTGCTGACAAGGTTTACCGGTTTTTTAGCTTTGTGGATTACAATTAGTTTTGCTTTTTTCCACGCAGGTGGAAAGTAGCCTAGTAATAAAATGTGATTTATAATTATAGTTAAATAAATAATGGCTCTGATAGGAAGATTTTTTAACATCAAGGGATGAATTTCGTCAGGTCCAGGGGATTTTTTGTTAGTATTTTTTTAATAAACTGTTTAATTTCCTTTAGTTCTGTAAGTTTAATTTCATTTTCGTTACGGACGTGGTTTGTTTTGAAGTATGAATTTAGCATTTTGTTTACTTTGGTTTCCTGATATTTGCTAGTTGCGTGATTATTTTGATTGTGTATGGATTCGAAATATCGGCCGAGTAAGTTACACTTGTCAATTTGTTTGTAAACAACTGGAGAATTTGGAGTGGATTGAAGGCAAGGAAAAGAATTGTTCGTATTTTTTAAGTTTTTAGACAACTGCCAAAGGGAGCCGTAGTTTGGATTAAGCGATAACAAGTGTTCGTTCCATAAATTATTTTTCCAACTCCAGATTTGGGAATTACTGCAAAAGAGATTGTTTGTATTCGAGTAATTTGTACTTTTGATAAAGCCGTCGGTATCTCCTTTTTAGACTAATCAATCTTTTTATTTCAGATGGGAGTTCGGGGTGTTTTTTTAATTAACGAACATTTAACTTTAGGAATATATTTGTTTGAAGAGTTTTGAATTACATTTGTAAGCAAATTTACTTGTTTATCTAAGTCCAAAGTGGTTTTTATGACGGGTCTGGGAGGCAGAAGGTTCGTAATTTCTTTTTTATATTCCTTCCAATTTGCTCTGTTGAATTTAAAAACATATTTTGAAGGGATTTTTATTTGTGACAGACTAATTTTAGTTACAACAGGGTTGTGATCAGAACTTAATTGTGAGTAGACCTGTGGGGTAAATAGAATGGTCTATGAAACGGCTAAATATTTAACTTTTGGGCTAAATTATAATTTAAATGGGATTAAGTGTAGGTAAACACGTTCATTAGGATTCTAGGTATTTAACTTGTGGGCTGGATTTTATATTTAGAATTAAATTTAGAGTAGGTAAAGTCGTTTATCAGAAATGCTAAATGTTGAACTTGTGGTGTAGATTTTATACTTGACACGAAATTTATTGTTGATAAAATTGTCTATTATGAGAGCTAGATATTGATCTTGTGGGCAAGTTATTAGTTTCATGGCATATTTTGCTCTGTGTGTTTCTTTTACCGCTCAAGTACTTAAGAATAAAAGAGATATGGTTAGCAAAACCTGGGGTATTTGTTTGTTTGGATAGGGTGAAATGAAGACGGGGATATATATATACTGTATTGGTAATAATAATATTAATAATATTTACTTCACCAAAAAAAAAAAAAAAAAAAAATACAATTTTTCACATTATATAATGCTTTCAATAATTTGCCATTTTTATTTAATCAGCACTAAATGATTATTTTTGTTTATCTATTTATTCTTTTTATACATATATATTTGGAGAGAACCCTCAGTTGAGTGAGACACTCTAGACTCTAGAGCGAGGTTGTACAGAACTTTGGGCAACACCAGCTGCAATAGCGTGACTCGTAGTAGTCAGTGAAGAGTAGAGTGTTTGTTTCGCAATTCAAACAGAGCATTAAGGATAAATTGGAGTCGATTAATTTGTGTTATGCATTTTACCAGATTTTAAACAATAACTCTGGCTGGAGCAGTTCCAAAGTATTTTTAAAATAATGCTAACGTTTTTAGGGTCCGTAGGCAAAAGGGGGTTCCTGCGTGTGTCTGTCCGTCCGTCCTCTCGCGTGCTCTCACGGCTACACCTTTCGTCCGATCACTTTGAAATTTGGCATGTATGTGTCTTGTACCTACCCACATATTTTAAAAATATAGCGACTAAAACAAAATATTTTTCAAAAAAATTAGGGTAAAAAAACTTAAGGGTTAAAATTATTTTATTTTTTTTCGACACCGTGGGTATCATATGAAAGGGTACGTCGAGCTGATTACAAAAATATATAATTCTTTGGTTATAACTTTGATAGGGCGAGCGTAGGCGAGTTTGAAGCGGGTTTGAAACGTGCCCCCCCCCCCCTCTATCTCGCTTATGTGAAGTGCAAAAAATCTGAAAAAATTCCTGAACATTCTTCGACCAAAAGTAAAGATACCACTTTTTGGAAATTTCGAAAAAAATATTATTTTATTTTTTATTAACAAAATAGTTTTTGTTATAATTGTGGTCTTTTCGATGTATTTATATGGTTGTAGTCCGGTTCAGTGGCAAAAAAATACTTTATCAGAGTGTGTTTTGAGAATATTAGACCCTTAGAATGGTTCAAAGTAAGCTTTTTAGCATTTTAAAAAAACACTGTTTATACACTTTACAGTTAAACGCTATATAGTGTAGCCTACGGACTACGGACCCTTGCCGTGTGCTGACTAGCACACACTTGACCTGTTTATTAATAATTAATTGCAGAATATCATTTAATAAAAACAATTCTACTACTAAATCTTATCTTGATGATGGAAGCCTGCGTGGCCATTTTTATTAAATTACTTGCCTCGTCTTTTTTTAGGCCATCAATGAATTAAAGAGGTGGTTAGAGGTGGTTAGAGGTGGTTAGAGGTGGTTAGAGTGCTGTGGGTTTAATCCTGCGCCGTGATGCTCTAATTTTTATGGATCACTAACGATAACATAGTACACGCTTCTGCGGTACATTGTTTTGAGGTATAATGTGTGAAGTGGCTGGAAGTCTCTACTACGGGGCTAATAAAATGGACCTTAATAAGGCCTAATTTCTAAGCTCGAACATGTAGTTCGTCCAACCCATCTATTACTAGTACTAGAATCTTTCTACTTCCGCCACTTTTTTGATGATAAACATAAAATTATAAAATAAATCGTTGATTGACTATAATATATCTTATCGAGGCAAGTGTTCGTAGATTCGTAGGTTATTTGATACTAGGAATATACAACATTTACCAGTGGTAGCCTGGGTCAACGGACGTGATTTAGATTTCTAGTATAATAAAATATATAAATAGCAAGTCGCATATTATGTGTTTTTGGATCGGTTGTTTAATGCTGATGTTTTCTTTTGGATTCTGATGTAAATAGTTTGCAAAAAAAAAAAAAAAAAAAAAAAAAAAATACCATGCGGATACTCAAATAGATACAAAAGAAAAATAAGGATTGACTAATAGTTGTTTTAAGATTATTTAAAGGATTGTACCTGTTGTAGACATGCAATTTTATGACGACCCTGCTGACGAGATAAATAAAGGTGAAGGTTCAGTTCTTCCCCTGTGGACATTCAAATGTGATGAGTTCGACACCTGCTGTGTAACCTGCATCCATTTTAGTCCATCCTACCCAGATATGTTGGGAGTGAGCCACGGAACTTGTAAGTCTCCATCCCAACAAAATAGCTTATTATTTTTAGTCCATCCTACCCAGACAATAAAACTTGTAATTCTTCTACATTATATTTTCTCTTTTGTTTATTGAACAATTAAATACTAAATAGTCTTAGTTTCCAACTTTAATCACCAGCAGACCTCTTTTTGGTTCGAATTTACTTCCGACTTTATTTATTTATCAAGTGTCAGTATAGGTGCATAACCAATTTAATTCCCTAAATTATTGCTATTTTCACTTTGGAGACCAAGTGTGGTACTCTATCATTTTTTTTCTTTTTAAATATAGTTTCATTTTTAAAGTGTAGATTGTGGGTTGTGAAGGGTAATAAAACTATGTGTGTTTACAATTATGTTTCTTTAAACCAGTTAGTTTAGAGTTTAGTAGGAGAGTGACGTCAAAAGACGAGTCTAATTTGTATATAGATGAATTTGACTAATTATTAAACTTATAACCAAACCTTCGTTTACCGGTAGGTTCTATTTAATAATATTTGATTTATTTGATCTCATTTCTTAAATAGTTTTTTCTTATGTATAGTTTTTTTTCACATAGTCAGAACTGTATTTATATGAAGTTAAAATGATGTTTGAGGCACGTCTATGCCCCGGAGTGGGGCGAAATATAGCCAATCTTAAATTTTAAACACACATCGTTTTATTACCCTTCACGACCCACAATCTACACCTTTAGTTAATATAAAAGGGACAAAAAGGAAAAAACTACGATTTATTTTTATTTTCTTATTTTTAAACTGTTTAATACATAGGTATAGAAATATAGAGAGAAAGAAAGAGAGGGCTAAGAGAATCTTTTTTAACACAAGATTAAACCAATAAATAATCATACAGAAAAGGCTTGACTGTTGCTATTATAATGCTCTATTATTACTTGCTACACAATCATCTCTAATGAGATAATAATATGTAGGCTCGTGAGCTACAGTTATTTAATACAAAAGATTATTAAATGCTTAAAAAAAATACGAAAGAGATTATTCGAGTATTTACATATAACTGTATAAATGTTAATTTCGTGTAAGTATGAATTTGGTTGTTACAGTCGATTTCGACAACAATATTTGTAAGGGATTTGTAAGTGTATACAGTGTGAAAGATCCAATCACACCGGAGTATAAAAAAGAGTGCTCGGAGCCGATTACAAGCTTCGATTTTCATCCGACTATGATTAGCTACATTGCCTTTTCCACGTTCGGCGGGAATGTCCATTGCTATGACGTGAGGGACCCACCTGAAAGTGAAAATAGAGCTTTGCACAGTGCCGTCCGAGACGCTCATCTGGGAATTATTTGGCAAGTATGAAAAACAATAAATTAACTAAAACAGTATCGACTTATAGCTTAAAGTAAGAATTGAAGTATCACTTAAAGTCGATGCTGAAAAACATCTCAACATTTTTAGACCCGGATCAAGCTCCATTTTAAACCATGTAAATTTAAAGCTAAGAGTTCGCTCACTTACAACATAAAAATCGGCTTGTCGTGTAAGTCTGCTATCTCAGATACCCTTTTTTATAAAAAATAATAATACAATAAAATATTCTACTCGTATATTTTTGTGAGCGACTGGAGCTTTCGTTTTTTTGCCGGTGGAAGATACCTTACGAGATCCTCCACCTCTCTGTCGATTTGTGGTGAGCTTTGCTGTGAAGAAGTAACTAGTCAATTGTTGTTCTACCTGAAGGGTGTCGAGCTAGTTGATTTGCCAGGGGAAAGGGGAATTTCTGACATGTGTCCCTTTGTCCTTTGTGTTTGTGGCATTAATTCTATTTGTCCTAAATAATGTCTCTCTTTCTGATTTGTTCAAATTAAGTTCCACTCTACCTCCAATTTTCTGAATCTAGTGTTCTGAGCTAATTTTAACTTACTTGTGTAGCTGAATAAGGCTGAAAAAACCTATTTTATTATCATTTACTCTTTTACTTTATTATTCTTTAACATCGTCACAACCCAATTAATTGACAAGTAGTGCCAGTATCAGACAGAGTAAAATTAAGAGTATTGACAATAATGTATAATACAGTTGTGGGTTTTAGAAGAGAGCAAACTGTCGGGGTTTATGCTGTAACAGTTTGGTTTTATGTGCCGCTGCTCGAGCCGGAGGTAGCGTGAGTTCTGCGATTTGGTTTAAAAATAGGAATTTAGGAGAGCGCCACCTCGCCTAGCATATATAGGAATTAGGGGTTTCCAGGGATGACGAGGGATCCCTGGTAGGATATAGGATAGAAGGTGGGGAAAGGGATTAACGGGTAAGGGGGAAAAAAAGTAATCCCTGACGGTGATTACCTTATTAAACTAACTCCAAGATATAACTACAAAAAAAAAGGGTATAAAATTATATTCTCTATCATAAAATATATACATAAAAAAACATAAAAGAAAATAATTATCAAGGCCTTGGTAAGAAATTAAATTATAATATTTAAATACGATAAAACAAAAAAAGAAATGGGGAGATCGGCGATACACCTTCCCGTTGGTGGTGACTCCCGTGGTGAACTCCAAATGGGGTGGGGCAGAGGTTTAATATGTTTAAATACCTGGTTCCGTAACTTGTAGATTTTCCTGGTGGTTACGGGTTGCGATAATGGCTGGGTTGAGTTGGTTCAATTCTCTGTGCGATCCCTAAATCCCTGGAATCGACGTCCAGGACTACTTCCGCAGAAAGTTATTCCCAGTTCCGCAGAAGTTGTGCCGGGTACCGAACCGAAACGTATTCTCCGTGGTTTATCTCAAATGATAAGGGTGACCGTACGCAATTATCGGGTAGGTCCGGCAGAGATACGACGTAATCCGACCACGGTCGTTACAACTCAAGCTCGTCATAGAGCCTCGCCCAGACTGACCATCCTAGTGCCCCCTCCTTATGGAATCTTCTTAGTTCCCTGGACCTCGGAACCAAACAAAATAGCAGTGATAAGTAGTTCCCTGTTGCTCTAATCCTCACACATAAACACACACACACTCATACCAATAAAAACATTCATACATGCAGTAAATTAAAAGACTAACTTTACCTAGATAAAACATTCAAAATAAACAAAACAGATAAACTCTTAGATCTAAACCGTGTTGCTTCCTACAAGCAATAAACCCAGGATAGATCCAAAGATACTATAAAAAAAAATATCAACCAATAAATCTTGGTTGTTACAATGCGGATAAATTATAATTATAAATATAAGTCAAATGAACCTTAATTCTTTCCAAGACTAGAAGAGTAGAGTTAACAGATTATCACTAGACCATGTATTAATGGGTCGTATGCGTTAGAACATATTTATATAAACAGTGATGAATCGTATTTTTGATGTTGCAGATACTTTGGGATCCGGATTCGGAGAATTTAAATTTTTATACGATCTCTTCAGACGGGACACTCTGCAGGTGGAACGTAAGAAACGCCGGCATTGTCAAAACTGTTGCTCTTGTGCTTCATTATCCTAACATAACGGACTCGCTATTGTTGGAATATTCCACACCAAGTACCGATCAACCCCATAGTACACAAACCATTCAAGGTATGATGTTTGATTGGGTGCAGGATGAATCTTGCGCCCAATCAATGGTTGACAGTGACTCGAGGGGAGGGAGAGGTTCTCGGACTAATACCTACTATACATGGAAACATTGTAATAGTGTAATATCTAACTCCTTACCCTTGCAACCATACAACTTTAGATTATTTATTACCTGGTGGGTGTTTTATTATTATTTATTAGCTCAATTTATTTTCTATGATACAATGTTATCGATATTTCCAGCTATGGCGACAACAATGGTATTTGATCCACACAATAAAGAACACATCTTGATCGGAACATCGGAAGGGATGATAATTAAATGCAGTTTAATTTATACAACAAGTTATCTTATGATTTATTATTCTCACACTTTAAGTGTCAGCAGGATCCATTTTAACCCTTATATAAAAAGTCTGTTTGTGTCGTCGTCAGAAGACAGAAAGGTTAACATCCACGAGCAAGGTAGACTGTGAGTATAGCCATTAATAAACAATATATTTATAAATTTCTATTGAAACCTGTCATAGGCCATGATTAAAATGACATTCCATTATTTGTTATTATGTCAGTAGATACTATATTTAAAACTAAATCCGGCCTCATCTTTTTTCCTGTCAGTGTGTCTCTGATTGATACAGTGTGTTGCGCCAAAGTCAATCCTATCCTGCTCATGGCGCACAACCTTATGGGACGCCTTGTTTGTAATTATGTCATTACACCACATTTCATCGTTTAATCAACAGTCCTTTGCAAGACTTGACAGATCCCGCGATAATATTTCTAACAGCTTTATATTATATTTTATAGATAAACTTTAAAGAAATATATTATGTGGCAATGTCTCGGTCCAAATAAAACAACTGTAATTGGATACAATGAAAAAGAGAGTATAGCAGACAATGAAAAAACATTAAATATTAATCACTAATCAATATATAATAATAACAAATATTAGTACATACTTAAGACTTTAAAAAAGAAACCTTAAAAAGAGGTTACACTATACGAAAAGATAAATAAAACGCATTGACATCTAGCGGATTTTTATCGTACTAGAAGCATTTCTACAAAGACTGCAGCACTACTTACGGAAGTTTTGACAACTACCCGCCGGACATAAAAAATCTTTTAGTTCCTAGGACGTAAAAGATTTTTTCTTAACAGCTAGGAGTAATGAAAAGATTTTTTAAGTCCACGTAATGAAAAAATGGATTTTAGCTATGTTTTTTAGGCTCTAAAGTTACTATTTCACAGCCTACCACGGAAAATAGTATATTATGTTACTAGGCTATGAAGTGAGTTTTTTCTTTACCGCGGCAATTATATTTACTGACGAGCGAAGCGAGATAGTAAATATTGCCAAGGTAAAGAAAAAACACTCCACAGTCGTGTAGCATATGCTATTTTTTCCGACGTAGCAGACAATAAAAAAACATTAAATATTAATCAATATAATTATATCAAATATTAGTACATACTTAAGATTTTGAGAAATAGAAACCTTAAAGAGATTACACTATAAAAAAAAGATAAATAAAACGCATTGACATCTAGTGGATTTTAATCGTACTAAGAAGCATTTCTACAAAGATTTCAGTGCTAAAACGGCCTTTTTGATAACTACCCGTAGGACGAAAAAAAATTTTTCAATACAGCTTAGGAGTAATGAAAAGATTTTTTAAGTCCACGTAATGAAAAAATGGATTTTAGCCTTTTTTAGGCTCGAAAGTTACTATTTCACAGCCTACCACGGAAATACATATTTCTGTTTGGTCGAATTCATAAATTTATCCCTCGTGGCCAATTTTAGCATGGTGTGAGGAGCTGAGCGATGATTTTGATGATTTTCGATTTTTAATATAGCGATGATTTTCACCTACTTTTTTTAATTGGAATTTTCAGCTTGAGATAATATTTTGTTTCTTCGGTCCCGGGCATCTCTCAAAAAAGAGGGTTAAACATCGACTGCTTCGCTCTTTCGAGACCATCCCTTTTTAATTTTTCTTTATATATATTTCATAGTATCGGGATTTTATATTTTAGAATTTCAGGATTTGAGAGATCAGCTATATCAGCCTTACAAAGCTCAACTCATTGAAATCAAAACTAGAACAACCATGTATCAAAAGATTCTCTGTGATTCTCATATTATATATTATTCAAATGGGTTATATTCTCCTACACACTAATTCTTTTTTCTGAGCAATTTTTTATATTTACTTTGATTTACATTTCAGTTCGTTATGTTTTAAATTTTTCTTCGCCATTCACTCTCTTGCTGACCTTGCTAGTAGTATTAAAGGTAACAGGGTACTACATAATAATACACATTTGAAAATAAAGGTTAAACATGTTGCTTTCATAATTAACTTTGAAATGATTATCATTTATTAGGTTGCATTTCAGAATACGTATATGTATTGAATATGCATTTTATTGATGCTGAACAAATACGGAAGGAAACTTTATATTTAAGGATCTACACATGAGGATTCATAGTTTCTTAAACTGGTCGTAAGTAATTTGCTGTTGTTTTATCACTGGTTTTATTGCAGGAAGCCACTATACTCGTTGACCCAGTCTGCTGGTGTGACAGACGTCCAATGGGCTCCCTATTCAAGCACTGTATTCGCCCTAGTGACCATGGACTGCCATATTGTCGTATATGATTTGAATATCAGCAAAGCTAATCCTGTTTGTTGCCAGTATGTCATATCTAGATTGGGAGGAGTCCAGCTTACCACGCTCAAGTTCAGTCCAACTCGTCCGATCGTTATCATAGGCGATACAAGGTAAATAACAGCCTATCATAATTAAAATTTTCCGTATGCCTCCTGCAACCACCTCACGCAGAGTAATAGGGAATAATGCTTCTTGGAGTGAGTGAGAATCAATTCCGTTTCAATTCCTCCTTTGAGAAAAACAGGAATGCTGCTTGAATGCTTTCTTAGACGATGTGCAAGCTGTAGCATGTTTTTTACATGCGGGGCTACCTTAATCATTGATAAAGATTTTCATGTAGGTCTTGGTTTCGCTTATTTAATTATTTATTATCTAAAAAAAAGTTGTTGATGGGACACTTAGCACTTATACAAACTGATTATTTAAGAAGACCCCACAAGTAAATAATTGCGGTTTTTGGCAATAAACTGAGAATTTTGGCGGTTTGGTTTGGGTTTTAATGACCACATCTACCATCTACCACCACCGCCTCTACAGCCCTCTATGATTTCAAACACCTGGGTCAGTGACCAAGTGTGTCACAGAATTTTCAAATCTCCCGGTCCTATTTTTTTTTAAATGTCCCAGGTTTTTAATTTTTCAAATCCACCATCTTGTAGAGAATAATATCTGACAACATCGAATCGATCGAGCCAGTCACCTCTGGGTTTGAAGCCGAGAACGCTAACCATTTCGCCTATCTGTTGTTTCCTATCTAAAATCTTCACTTAATTACAGAACCTCTCTTATAAATAACTATAATATCTAGCTAACCTGCCTTCTATATTATAAAAAAAAAAAAAAAAAATTACAAATGTTATTAACAACTATTGTAATTCCCTCCTGACGGATTATTTCTAAGGAGTAGCTTGAATAAGAACTTTCTACTAAATTAATTATTTTGTTGTAAATAAAAGCTTATTATTATTATTAAGATGTCATCATGGTGGATGTCATTGTCGATGCCATTACTTCCTCCCTTGAGAATAGTCTCCTTGGGACCAGTCACAAGCTTCTACAGAGTATGACATACTAGCTAGCATTGGAAGCTTAAGGGCATTCTTCCTGTTACCTTATCTTAAAGTCCTAGCTTACTTTTTTACTTTTTATAAAATATATAATTAAATGGTAATTCGCAACCATTCTTATGATTCCAAAACCATCGAAACCTGCACACCCTCCTACTTCCTTCCGACCTATCAGCTTCTCCCAAGAATGGGTAAAATCCTTGAAAAACTTCTACTTTGTCGAATTATTCTTATCATAAGTCTATACCTTCCTGACCATCAATTTGGTTTCCGTTACTCCACCATCCAGCAATGTCATCGCCTTGTCGATGTGATTGCCTCCTCCCTCGAGAAGAAAAAGTATTTTTATAGCTGTCATCCTTGATGAAGCTCAATTTTTTAATAGGGTATGGTATGCTGGACTGCTTTGGAAACTCAAGGGCATCCTACCCTTTACTTATTATCACATCCTTAAATCCTTCCTCTCTAATAGGGGTTTCCGTGTAAGTTTAGGATTCTCCTTTTCATCCATCTGCCCTGTTAGTACTGGTGTACCTCAGGGCAGTAACCTAGGACCTCTCCTTTTCTCCCTCTATACCCACGACATTCCACAGCATTCTTTGTTGGTTCTTCCCACCTTCGCGGATGACAAGGATATCCTCTGTGTACACAAGAATCCTCAAATAGCATCTGATAGTGTACAAAGTTACCTTCTTCTCGTAGAACCTTGGCTAAGGAAATGGAGGATAAAAATAAACGAGCAGAAAAGTCTGCACGTCACTTTTGCTCTTCGCCATAGTACTTGTCCTTCAGTCATTCTTAATCAAGTTCTTACTCCTCAATCCGATTCAGCCCGATACCTTATCCTTGACAGACGTCTTACTTGGCAACACCAACACCACACAAAAACAAAACGAACTGACATAACAAGACGATGCAAGTTACTGCTTCGTCTTCTGGACCGAAGGTCTAAGCTTTATTAAAATTGTTTTGGAACATGTTATTTAATTAATTGTATAAAATATTATAATTATAATTTAAAGTAATGTCTCACGTTAGATCAGTAAGCTGTGTGTTTAGCAACCTATTGTATTTGGGCAGCATCACTATTATTTATGTAAGTACATAAACATGTGTACATGTACGTGTGTGTGTGTGTGTGTGTGTGAGAACATGTGTATTATTTGTATAAAGTGTTTATCTCTCTTTCTCTCTTTAACCCTTATCTCATTAAAGGTACAGAGGTATAAAAAGGTTAATAGTCGGCTATGTGTGTTTAGAGTCAAGTTAGCTATTAAGGTCGTGGCTATTTTTTAAAAGCGTGTTGGTCGTCAAGTTCTCCAATAAACAAAGAAAGGGGATGGGAAGAAAACAAATTAGAAGATGTGGGCTAAAGTAAAAGATGTGCAGGAAAAAGGAGGATGGGTAGAAACAAAGGGGAACAAGATGGGTGAAGAGGGGGTGAGGACTAGTAAGGACTGGAACTTGAGGACGGTAGTCCAGATGTAGCCTCCCGATCTCGAGGAAGAAGATTAAATTAAAATTATATATATTTGCTTATCTTAAGCTTATCTTCATTCCCGAGATCGGATGTTGCATCTGGACCAGCGGCTTCAATTGCCGTGCATATTGCTGGCCAAGCAATGAGATTGAAGCACCGACTAAATAATGCATTTTGAATTTAATGTGATTATATAACTGCTATTTTTGTTATTTAGCGGGTCCGTTTTGTCACTGAAGCTGTCCCCAAATTTAAGAATCAAGCCTAAGAAAGGTAAAAGACAGACTAACTTGGATCCTATCAAGCTGGAAGTGCTGAAACTACAGACCTGTATCAACTACATCAGAGAACCCGATTCCTACCAGCACACAACACAAGATGACTCCCACAATCAGGAATCAGACGATATTTCCGCCAGTTAAACCTTACTTCAACCAATTTATTTCATTATGTCCACTAATTTAACTGTGTTTAGTTGTATATATACATTTTTTTTTTTTTTTTTTCAAAATTTTATTTATTTACTTTGACGGACCAATAAGTCAATATGTATAGCAATGAAGGTCTACTAGTATGAAATCACAATGTTTGGTAAAAAAAAGAAAATAAAAGTTATGTTTATAGATTAAAACAATGTATTTTTAATTAGGCTAGGCTCATAGTTATTACCTTGACTAAACTATCGTGTCTAAAACGACGAGCCTCTCGATTTTTACTTGACTAAAATGTTTAGTTGCTTTAAGTGTACGCATACAATCAATTAGTTGCATGCTCTCGTGCTAATATTGTCCGATAATAAGTAAAATAATAAATAAAATAAGCATCCAAAAAGTAACAAGGTTCAAGAGCTAGGTATGATATATTATATTATGAGAATGATATCAAGGATTTTAAAAGTGCAGGTGTCATTCTGTTTCCTTATCTATCCTAATATATAGATAATGACCAGTCAAGCTGGCATCTCCACCAGAAACCTGTGATAATAAACAGTAAAAACGAAGGATGAAAGTAGACTGAAGAGAATAAAATGGCATAATTTGTTGGAAAACGCACCTCAATCTTTCGTAGCAAAACAACTCTTTAGATCCCAGAGCCACGCGTGGCTAGAGGATATTGCTGCGTCAGTGGGTTTTGTACCATTTGAATAAACGCACATATTATTAACCGCGCGTGACATCTCGCGTCAATGGGTGGTTTTGGCCCCTCAATTAGTAAGTGCCGCTCAAAATAATGATAAAAATGAAAGGAGTGTTAATTAAAGTTAAAGTTTAGTAAAGCAAAGAGAGAGGCATAATGGACGTGATGACTGCTTTCAAACTTGCTTGTTTTTATATTAATTAACTTTACATTAGTAGTTGGAGAGGGACTAGGCCGAGTCAACATGCGTGTTGACCTCCATTAACCGTTTCCTCAGCTATTAATCGAATGAGAGACCGGCCACGGCCGACGGCCGGTCCACTTGACCCCTACCCGGTCCCTACACCTCGACTGCCCTATAGACTGCTTCCACTAATGGCTTTTAAACTTAAAACACCCCTTCTATCATCTTTGCCTTTCTCAAACAATATACTTTATTATTTAAAAGCTGGGTCTATAAATAATTAAAAAGGGTCACCTTTTCCATTTTAAATTCTTTTTAGACCTTAATTCAATACTACATGTATACAATTAAATACTACAAGCAATAATTTACTAATTTCATAATCTATTATTACTTTCTTCAAATAATTAACCGGACTTGCTTATTTTATAAAACAAAAAATGTAATTTATTTAGATGTATGACTTTAACTCAAGTCTGTACAACTGCGTTGCCCATGTTTTACTATAGATATCAGTGACCCATCTGCAGTATGGATTCCTATAGAGTTATTTTTATTTAAGAGATTTCTATTTTAGGTCTTCAGGGGTATAAAAACCAACTACGTTTTTTTGGCAATATTTCGTCCTTATTTTAGGACATTTTCAAGCCTGAAAAAAAATTTTAATTTTAGATTAGACAAAAACTTTCACATTAATATTACACAATTATCTAACATAACAATATAAATATTATAAACAATTTATCTGGTGTAAAAAAGTTAATAAATATAGTATAAACCATTCAATTTTGTACTAACATTATACTTATTTCCAATTGTGCGAGAATTAAATTTATGTGTCAGGTGAATGTTAATAATTTCACAACACACCATTTAACATACTCTTCAAATAACTATGTATTGGTTAAATCATATCATATAATAGGTTAAACAAGCACATGAATATATAAAAATGTCTATACGTTCACAGCATGTTATTAAGTCTCGTGTTATCGACTCGACTGCCCAGATTTGGCGGGCTGACCCAGTGTTGCCAGAGTTGTGTACAACAATTCTCCGACACTTAATAAAGTTGCTGTATATACAATTATTTTTTTGAAGTGAAACTTCTATAGCGGTGGTAGAGTGCATTTTTTCATATAGTGAAATCGTGTAACGAAGTTTGCGATTCGAGACTCGTCCAAGTGTAACATTTTTACAGATTAATTGTGTTATATCTATTTAAAGACCAGCAAATCAAAACAAACATTTATTTTTATTGGAATAAATGTGGTTGCCTTAGCGTAGCAATATATATATATATATATATATATATATATATATATATATATATATATATATATATATATATATATATATATATATATATATATATATATATATATATATATATATATATATATATATATATTATATATATATTTATTTTTTTTTTTTTTTCAATTAAATTTCCTATAACCATTTCTTATTCCTGAAATAATAAATTCGTCAAAAAATGAAAGAGAGCAATGCATTCTAGAACTTAAGTTTCACTTCTAATGCGTGAGAGCCTCACACATATTTTTTAAATTTTTTTTCATATGAATAATATACTTAAACCCAATTTATATATTTAACCGTTAAACCACCTTCCGGGTGCGATTTGACTATCACACTTCCTTTTTATCTTCTTGTAACGATGACTGTTCTGACTCAGTGGCTGGCAACCCTGACTGGGTTAGTGTGGCGCCTAACAAGGCAGATCCCTTCTCCGGTTCTATGTTGTGTGTTATAATGGACGGCTGTTGCCAGCTTGTAAATGCAGACTGTTATCAGTAGGTGTCTTACTTACAACTTCCCTCTGTAAAATGTTTTGATCAGAAGAGGTGCCCAATCTAATTTTTTTTTTTTAAGGAAAGGACAGGAGAGTTGTCCGCTGGTTTATCCTGGGGAGTAGTCGGTGTTATAGGTTTTCGTTGGGGATTTTCCACTTCACAATATCTTAATTGATTGAAGTGCCTCTTCACCGTCAAGTTCCACTAAATAGTGGACATTGCCCAGTCGTTCAACAATATTTCCCAATTTCCACAATATGGACGCAGCGTGATTTCGGGATTGAACTCTATCCCTTGTATTAAAGGATTTATTATAATTAGGCTGTTTTACCTCATTTTTGATTGTGGCCGGTGGGCGCATTAGGTCTAGCCTTTTTTCCAAGGTTCCACCCCAATAAATTTTCTGCCGGTGATTTCCCATTCGCTGCTGGTGTTACTCGGTACACCAAAAGAAACCGATTCAGTTTTTCATGGAGGTCTCCCATTTCTCCTATCATACTTTATAATTTTCTTTTCAAGGTTTGGCAGTAGCGCTCGGCTTGGCCATTTGTAGCAGGATATCCTGATGCAATGAAACGTTGAGATATTCCATTACGATGACAAAACTGGTAAAATTTTGTAGATTTATAAATTGCAGCATTATCACTGACTAAGATTTCCGGTAAGCCATGTCTACTAAAAATTTCTCGCAACAAACGGATTGATATTTGAGATGTTAGGGACTCAGAGATCATTGAAATTTCAGGCCATTTTGTATTAGAGTCCACCACTATTAGAAAATGATGGTTTAGAAATGGTCCCACATAGTCTATGAGGACGCGTTGCCAAGGGTGCACTGATGGTTCCCAATTATGCAGAGGCGCTTTGGTAGGATTACTTTTTACTATAATACATTTAAATAGACTCTCAATGTCAGAATCAATACCCTTCCAGTAGCAGTGGCTTCGCGCCAGTCCCTTCTTTTTCACTATTCCTGAGTGTGTAGCATGCAATTCTCTAAGGACAGCTGGTCGAAGCCTTTTAGGAATAAAAATTCTATTACCTCGGAAAATTATTCCATCTTGCAGGGGTAGTTCTGGATCCCGAACGGTCCCATTAATTAAATTTTGTTTCAGGTTAGACAGATCTGAGTCGCTTTCAGTTTCTCTAGCAATACCTTTAGCAGTAATAACATCACTCGATGTATGATTTATTTGTTGAATATTTAAACTGTGGCTAGTGTCTGTATTGGCTTCAGCACTCGTTGATAATTTTAGAGGATTCCTGGAAAAATAATCTGCGTTTTCATGTTGTTCTGATGAGCGGTGAGTGATTATGTATTTATAACCAGAGAGAAATTGAGCATATATTAGCATACGGCTAGCAGAGAGAGCTGGAAGTTGTGAAGTTGTTTACCCGGATGACATATTGATAATGGTTTGTTGTCTACCATCAATTCAAATTTCCTACCATACAAATAGTCAGATAGTTTCTTAATAGCCCAATAAATAGCCGTAGCTCTTCGGTCGAATATAGTTGACTATAGTTATACTCTGCTTTAGTTACGGTACGTGAAGTAAATAATACTGGACGTTCTTGGCCGTCTTCTTCGTTCTTTGACAATGTGATAATACCCCTGAGAGTCCTAGCATCCGTTGCAAGTATAAATGGTAAGTCTGGGGGAAAAGGCATGAGGTCTTGGTCACTTGCCATTTGTTGTTTAACTTCCAAAAAAGCTTTTTCACTCTGAGAACTCCATTTAAAAGGGACATCTTTTCTCAATAGTTTATTTAGTGGGTTTAGTATAGTAGATGCATTTTTAATAAATTTCCCATAATAGTTGATGAGGCAGAGTAATTGTTTTGTTTCTTGAGTATTGGTAGGTCTGGGAGCTTCTAATACAGCTAGTACTTTCTCTTCCGATTTGTGTAATCTTTCTCCTGAGATGACATGTCCGAGGTATTTGATTTGACGTTCCAAGAATCGACACTTCTTTTGGTTTAGATGTATATTATTTTTCCGTAACCTCTCAAGAAAATTGATAAGACGTGTTCTACCACTTCTAGAGTTGATCCTTGTATGATCAAATCATCGAAGTAGGCTGCTACCCCATCTAGGTCTTGAATATTTTCCGCCATTACCTTGTGAAACTCATTAGGAGCTGAGTTAATACCAAAAAATAATCTTTTAGCAAGGTAGGTACCTCGGTGAGTAGATATAGCTTGGACTTTAGAATTAGTGTCATCCATTGTAACATAGAGATAATGCCTTATATACATCAAGGGTGCAAAAATAAGCTCCCCCACGCATTTGATGAAAATGTTTTCTATTTTTGGTATTGGATATCTGTGTGGATTTAACTGGCTATTGACCGTGCACTTAAAATCAGCACAAAATCTTATTGATCCATCGCTTTTAGGTACCACAACAAACGGGGTACCCCAGTCTGAGTGTTCCACCCGTTCAGTAATATCTTCCTGTTCTAAACGATCTAATTCTTTGTCTACTAGATACTAGATTACGAAGTGCGTTGCGTATGGCACAGTTCTGGGTTTTAGAAATAATGGTCGAGCATTATCTTTTAAATGTAGTGAACACGTCACATTTGGAATTTTACCCACTTTTTCCTCAAATATATCTTTATACTCTTCTATGATATCTTGTGGCGATTGAATAGACACTGCCTATCATAAATATTAACATGTAAGTCTCTGAGCCATCTACATCCCATGATTGCGCGTCCATAATTTGGGACAATAAACAAATCTCCAAGAATTTGTTGTTCTTTTATTTAACCTGTACTTGCACTACCCCTAGGGGCTTGAAATGGTGATTTTTATATGATCGAAATCTGATGTTTGTTTTTTGTATAGGTATGTTTAAGTTAAGAGATTCAAAGTCTTTTTTTGATATGATACTGACATGACTACCCGTATCACACTCAAGATTGTAGGGTTTCCCCATTATTTTGACATCAATCATAATTTTAGGTTCATATATTGTATCAGAATTTTCATTGAAAATATCAATAATTTGAAATATTGAGTAATCAATTCGTCAGAGGTTTTATCTAAATCAATACTTTTAATTTTTGTATTGATTAAGGTCTTGATACATACCTTACTTGTATGACCCTGGCGGGAACACTGTGAACAACGTAATTTGTTTGTTATTTTACATTTATTTGTTTGATGGTTGTCCCGCCTACAATGAAGACATAATCCTTTCAGCGCAATTCTTGAATGATGTTCTTCTTTCATTAATTAGAATATTTTGATTTGTCGGGTGACTGAGATCTAGACTGTGACTGCTGTGATTTTATTGAGGACTGAGGTGTAATTCTATGTACCACATCTACAGAAGTATTATATATTTCACAGTTGTTTTTTTTTGACGCTTCAATTGCTAAAGCCATATTTAGGGCTTTCTCGAAAGACAGTTTCCCTTCCTGAAGTAATTTCTTACGTATAATTAAATCACGGAGGCCTCTGATAAATTGAGTTCTAAGTAATTGATTGATAATGTGCGTATTACATTTCCTGTCTTCACAGGCAGTTTCGAAACCGCATCCTTTAATTAATTCTTTTAACTGAGTGACATAATCTGCAAGAGATTCCTCTTGGCCTTGTGTTCTAGATAATAATCTATGCTGTTCAGCCAGAATATTAACTTGGGGAGCAAGATGATCTGTCAGTAACTTCATCAGTTCTGCATATGACTTGGTGGCTGGTAGGTCTGGACCTGTAAGGGAAGTTAGTAATTGATAGATTTTACTCCCCACACAATTGATTAGGATCATTACTTTAGCCTTGTTTGTTTCCGTATCATTTTCCTTTAATCCTTTTAAGTTGAAAAAATTGTCTAATCTTTGGGAATAGTTATCGAATTTATCTTTATCTGGTTGATATGGTTCGAAGGTTAACGATTGAATTTGAAGTAAACGCAAGGGTTTGGATGTGATATTACTAGTTTGAATAGCATTTTGTTATTCAAAAGCTGTTACTTTGTTCATTAATTGAATTTATAAGATCGTTTAATTCAGTCATATTTGTACTTACGTGTGAGTTTACTTGAGTACTGACGCTTGCTCTCGATAGATTGATTCTTTTTTATTCTCGTCGCCAATTATTGTGACTGGTGAATGTTAATAATTAGACAACATACCACTTAACATGCTCTTCAAATAACTATGTATTGGTTGAATAATATAATAGGTTAAACAAGCACATGAATATATAAAAATGTCTATACGTTCACAGCATGTTATTAAGTCTCGTGATATCGTCTCGACTACCCAGATTTGCCAGAGTTGTATAGAACATGTGCCATAATTTTAGATTCTATCATTTTTTTCTGGGAAAAGCGACTTACATTGTTTAAAATGTATTGAACTCCTTTTATTTTTTTTTAAACAAATTACAGGATCCGTTTTTTGAGCGATTTTTCAATTAGAGCTAAACGTTTCTGGAAATGATGACCAAATTCCATAGAAATGAGATCAATAGGTTAGGCTCAAAGCTTCAGCATAAATCACAGGCATTTCTTTCAAACTCTAAATTCACACAAAGAACACACTTAAAGAAAATGATCGTAGGAGTATAAAGTCTGTTGTTAAGCAAACAAAAACGTAAACTGCCTTTGCTTTAAAAATACTTAATAAGGGGAGGAAATAGTAGCTATTGTTTCTCCTGAAAATAGGAAAAACTCTGAAAAAAAAAACAGGAAACAACTAAAACAAATAGCACAGCAAATACTCGAGTATTATTCAATAGTGGTTGCCAAAGAAGTTACATTACAGAACAAGAAGTCAAAGAACTTGGGCTGTCATACTTACGAGAAGAATATCTCTGTTTATTTCTTAAATTAATTAATAGCAAGGAATATTTATTTATTTCATGTTTATTTATTTATTTATTTATTTATTTATTTACTATAATATAGAGCACCCAAACAGCGTACGGCCACAAGTGGGAAACTCTTTTACAAAAGCATATACAATTTACAAATACATTAGTTGTAAAAAAAAAAAAAAAACTAACAAATATTAAGAACATTAAGAAATTAAAAAAAAAAATAAATAAAAAATAATAATAATAATAACAATAAACTGAACAAAATTAAGAACGTGTTACATAATAATGTAAACATCTTGCAAAAGGTAGTTACAGATGGTTTAGATAGAGGGATAGGATAGAGGACAAAATTAAGGTAGTTTTCGAAGTTATTCGAATCAATGGGTAATGCATTAACTATGGAAACACTACGAACAAGAATTGATGCTATTGACAATTCTCTGATATATAGCCAACGTCCAGCACGACTAGGAGGCAACATCAGGACCTGATCCTGCACCTCAGTGCATGACACAAGACCAGACAGAGCTCTCACTAGAAAGAGGGCAGTGAACGCTTTGCGCCGGTACACAAGAGACTCCAAGCCTAGTCGTGTACTCAAGGATTCATAGTAGTAAAGGATGCGCCGGAAGAAGAAACGACGATACATACAACGAATAAAACGCCTTTGTATTTGCTCGATGCGATTTGATAATGTTAATCCAATATTGTCCCATACAGGAACAGCGTACTCAAGCAAAGGGCGAACTAACGACTTATACAGGCATAGTGCACACTCAAGAGAGAGACCACGACTGATGTTAATGATAAGGCTGAGAGTTCGAGAGGCGGAGGAGACTATTGTTAAAACATGGGAATGGAAGGAATGTTTTTTGTCTAATAATACTCTAAGGTCGCGTACAGTGTCTACCGGTTTAAGTTGGCTACCGTTAAGAAAATACGAATATGTAATGACGGACTGACAATGGGTAAAAGAAATTAACGTAGTAAATTCCATTCTGTTCTTGAGAGCCCATACACTAACCACGTCTAAATCCTGTTGAAGCTGTAAACAGGATTGGCGATTTATAATAGTGGAAAACAATTTAAAATCATCCGCGAATAAGAGACAGTGACATTTAATATTTGCTACGAGGTCGATAACAAATAAAAGGAACAACATAGGACCTAGTATAGAGCCCTGAGGTACACCAGAAGTAATAGTGAAAGGATGAGAAAGCTGTGATTTTACTCGAACATAAGAGTTGCGGTCAGAGAGAAAGCTATGAATCCACATGAGAAGAGGGTTTGAAAAATGAAAATTTTTATATAATTTATCAAATAAAATACCATGATCAAGCCTATCAAATGCTTTTCTCGTGTCAAGATAGGCTACATTAACCTGATTCCGACTAGCTACCAAAGGACCTACGTGTGAAGAAAGGAAATTAAATTGGTTACAGTAGAATAAGACGGTCTAAAACCGTGCTGCCTAGGATCTAGTTTAGGGTAGAGTTGAGGAGTTAAATGGTTCAAAACCATTTTGGAGTTAAGTTTTGGAGTTAAATGGTTTCAAATATTTTGCTGAAAATATTACACAGAGATATAGGGCGGTAGTTAGAAATATCATTGTGACTCCCAGACTTAAAGATAGGAACTACGATAGAAGTTTTCCACGTTGAATGAAAGATAGAACTTTTTAAGCTTTTATTAAAAATATCAGTCAATACTGGTGCTTGAATCTCTGATAACCCCTTAACCAAAAAACTAGGAACACCATCAGGGCCAGAACTACGTTTTGGTTTAAGACTTTTTATAGCGTCAGTAACATTTTGGATAGTTATGGTGGGTACACTTATATTATCGGAAATGGTTGATAAGGATACATTAGGAAAAGGAGAAATAGGAGATGATTTTACAAATACTGAACTAAAAAACTCTGCAAAAAGATTTGCCTGCTGTCTACCGTTAGTTACTAATACGCCATTATTAAATAAAGATAATTCATTTATAGAAGATCTCAACGAGTTAACTTCATTCCAGAACAACTTGGGGTCCCTCTTCAGAGAAGAATCAATTCTTGAAGTTCTAATAGCTGAATCAACTTTGAGTTGCTTGGAAGCAAGACGTCTATAAAGAGATTTTAGGTCCCTGTATATTTGTTTACTGGTTTTCCTATACTTCCTATGATACCTGTTCTTCATAATGATAAGGTGACGTAGTTTTAATGAAAACCATGAAGGGAAGTTTGATTTTTTAATAATTTTAAGAGGAATGTTTTCATTAATAGCTTTAAGTAGTGAATCAGACAGAAATTCAGCACATTTATTAACGTCTTCACAACTACTAACGAATGACCAATCCACTCTTCGGAGGTCGCAGTATAAATTTAAGTAATCACCTACTGGAAAGTTTAGGAAGGTCTCATAAGATGAAGAACTGTGAGCGGAGTAAGGGATATTTAGTTCTACATCTAAACATGGGTGGTAAGAGTCTTCGTAAACCAAAGGATATTCCGACTTCTTAATAGAGAGACTATGGGCATTGGTTAGAGCTAGATCTAAAAAATATCCCCTATGGTTTTTTACTAAGTTGAACTGAGACAATCTAAACGTAGAGCAAAAATTAATTACAAGGTCTGCCCGGCCTAGTTTAATCTGGGGTCCCATATAAAGCCCTGTATCCCAGTCGATACCTGACACTCAGTAATCACCTCTCCTTCGCCGGGCTTTGGACAGGTAAGGTCCTCCTCGATATTCAATAATGCCAGATGTCATCTGAGTTGGCAATGTCCAGTTAAGATTCCAACCATTATCCTTAGGTTGGGTCTACTCAGCTCATAAGCTATCTGGTTTTCCTTTTGTCTAGGTCAGGCAGGAGCATTTTTGACTGCCTGCAGCCCTCTGTTCCTATCCATGCCATCCTTGCTTCTTCCCAGATCCACGCCTTGATGGCTGACCTCGCCTGTCCTCTAGACTCTAGACCTATCGATGGCGGGTTCCGGTCCACAGAATGGCATGGAAGCTCCTTTCTTGGCTACTTCATTGTGTGCCAATATAATGGAAATACTATTGAAAATATATATATTTATAATAATACCAATTCTATAAACTAACGTTTGAAAAGTTAGTCGAATTATTAAAAGAAATACGTATGACTTCCGAACAACATCTTTTAACGAATAAAATAAAACCAAGAAAACCACGTATAAGAATTTTATTTATAATAATAAGCTCCAGAATTAGTATTATTTTTATATTTGAAAATTATGTGGGTAGTGTTATAAAATTAGATGCATAATTAGTTGAACCTAGAACACAATCTTTAGAAGCTGGTTAGTTTTACAACGTAATTATTAAAGTAAGTATTTTGTGACTATAAAGTTAACACAAATATTATTTTGAAATGTAATATTGTATATATTCATTAAAGCATTATCGGTATTAGTAAATTTTAATATTACATACACCATAATTTAATTAATTTAGTTGTTATTGTAAATGTTTGGCTTGAGGTGAAAGAGAAAACCTGTAAGAAAACTTAAGTGTATACACCAGGTATCGAACCATACCAGGCTATGGTTCTACAGGCGAGCGCGAGCGCCTTAGCCGAAAGTGGGAGAAGCCTTCCTGGCCCGAAAGAAACTTGTCAATAAGTGGTCTAAACATATTAGGTATAACGAATAACTAGTAACTACATTTTCATCGAGTTTAATTCTTGATACCTATTTTATAATTAACCGAAACAAACAAGTACTACATTAATGCTAATAATCATTTGGCACGTACAATATAAACCAATACACATACACAATATATTATAATTTCTATAACACAACATAGAGCTCAGAGCTTGTCAGATATTCAAGTAAAGCTCTTCCTCTTGGGTTAGTATTAGTACTACCCCATACCAAGTTGTGAGCATTAGCATCACACCCAACCAAAAGGAGAAAAATCTGCTACGTTTCTTACAAAAATCGGTGGAGGCTTAGCGGAAACCGAGTCACTGGCTTCTTGATCTTCTTGAAGAACACCAAATGGATTTGTTGTAACAAAGCTAGGACCCTGGGTGATGTTCCTTGGAGTATCATTAGGCCTAAGCAACAACGTCCCTTGAGATTGAGGAGAGGAGAGTGCGGGGGAGCGGGTGAACCGCCAGGCATCGGGCTAGACGGAGCGGGTCGGGTAGGTGAGTTTGTACGGGAGGGGGAGTCCATTTGGACGTCCCCTCCATCGATGAATCTGAGCCTGTTGACTGTGCTGCTGATCTCGACCATTTCTTGTTTTTTTAGTCATATTAAAAATGTTTTTATAATAGCCACTTTGTTTACCTTTTGAAGGTCGTTGTCTGATAAGCTTCGGCCGACCCGGTGCCCCTCTAAACTAATAAATATCCGTACTCTAAAACTAATTAAAATAAAGAATAACACTCTCCGAAAATAAAAAAATAACTTGATATAAATGTAGAAAAAAAATAAAAGGAACACTCTGGACAAAAATCAAAATAAACAACTGAGTTGAACTAATGTTAAATGAATGAAATCGAGGGAGCCGATACTCACGTCGCACGTGGCAAACGTTTGTCGAGACTCATTAAACTGAAGTGAAGGAAAGTAGAAGGAGGAAAAAAGACATTTGTTTACATCTAGAGTCCGAGGTGTGTTTATGCGGAAACTAATCTATTTATTTATCTTTAATCTTGCAAAAACCAAACTTTATTATTCAATATTCGTTAATATTTTCTTTATACTTGTTTTTAACTATACGAAATAACTATTATAATAATAAACATGAGCTAATACAAATGATTGTTTGTTATAAAGTAAACATGACGGTATTTACGGAATTTTAAATTCGTTTTTCCTTTATAAATACTCATTTTCCTCGGCAAAAAAGACAGATAATTTGAAAAATAAATACTCGTTTTAAAGAGCATTAATGTGGGGTTCAAAACCCCCAATTGAAAATTGTTAGGACATGACACATTTACATTTAAATTATGTTGACTTGTAAAATATTTATATAAAATAATATTCATTGTTTAATCAAATGTTATAATAAACCAAGTTATTACAATTGGTGCGGACAAAAGTAAAATTAAATAAATGTCAAGACGTCGTAGAACACCACAAGAACAGGAAATAACACCAAGAAGGGATGACAAACCATTTATCTTTAGCCAATTTAATCCTGAAAAGGAAGATTGGAGGAATTATAAGCAAAGATTTGCCATCGAAATAAGAGTATTTAATATACAAAATGAAGATAGAATGAGGGATCTACTTCCATCTAAAATTGGACCAAAATGATTTAAGGTTCTGTCTGACCATTTTTATCCATCTTTTATAGGAGATATTCCCTACCATGATATAACTGAGGTACTCGATAATTATTATGGTGCTAAATATTGTACTCTGGGAGAGAGGGTTGCATTTACTAGGAGGTTTAGAGATGAAGGGGAGTCCATATCAAAATATATGAATACGTTGCGCGCTATGGCTAGTAGGTGTAGTTTTAGGTAATCATTAGACGAAAGATTACGTGACCAACTTATTGTAGGCATTAAGTGTTGTGAATGGCAGAAAGAGTTATTAAGACTATAACCAAATACAGATAGTAGATAAAGATGTCGAGGCTTCAGCAATAATGTTAGAAACAGTTGAAACATCTCAGTTAAAAATAGATGAAAATGGTAGTAAACTTAACACAGTAAAAGACAATGATATAAAGAGAGATTCACGGAAATATTCAACCAAGAAACCGTTAGTTTTAGTTAGGGGGGGAGCACTGCTTTAAATGTGGATTACGGATTACAATTGCATACTTCAGGGGTCACATGTCCAGGGAAGGGAAAAGTTTGCTACACGTGTAAGGGCAAAGATCATTTTGCTAAGGTATGTTTGAAAGATGGTAGAGCAATTATAAAAAAATCAGGGGTTAGGCGTGTTGATAGAGATAGTAAAGAAAACTCTACTGAGAGTGAATCAGAAGACAGCAAAATACATGCTTTGTCCTCTGGATCAAAGATTATGATCCTAGTAACTATAAATAAACAAAAGTTAGAAATGCTTTTTGATCCAGGAGCTGCTAAGTCAGTAGTGAGTGAACAGTGGTGGAAGTCGTTTGGTAGACCAAAATTGGTAAAAACAAGAAAATTAATTGCATTCCCAGGTTTTCCAATAAAGACACTTGGAAAATCGTATGTTAATGTAGTTGCTTTTAACAAAACGTTAACGTTACCAGTAATTGTAGTAAAGGAGGAAGACATTCCTCTGTTTGGATTAAATTGGATGCTAAAATTTAAATTACCGCTTCCACCTGTGGCCAGGGTGTGTCATATAGGTACAACTGTTGAGACAAAAGTTAACAGAGAAGAATTAATAAGAGACATTTCGATTAAATTTCCAGGTTTATTTTATGAAAAGTTAGACACAATTATCGGACACAAGGCAGTAGTACATTTAAAGGATAGAACAAAACCAAAAATATCCGTTTTTGACCAGTGCCGTTTGCTTTAAAAAAGGGAGTAGAGGACGAATTACAACGGTTAGTAACAGAGGGCGTTATAGAACCAATTGATTCTTGCTCTATGCCTATTGAGTGGGTATCACCCATAGTACTTACTGGTGGTAAAACCAACAGGAAAAGTGAGGATTTGTGGAGACTTTAAGGTGACAATAAACCCTCATATGCACTGTGACCAGCACCCAATGCCTCGATTTGAGGATATCATGGTTAAACTCCAAGGGGGTGAAGAATACACTACCCTAGATCTAAAGGATGCCTACCTTCAGATAGAGGTCGATGAGGCATCAAGTAAGTACCTAGTTATAGCAACACATGTGGGGTATTTCAGGTATAGAAGGTTTCCATTTGGTGTAAATTTTGCTCCAGCATTATATCAAAAAACGATTGATCAGGTTATTGCAGGGTTAGATGGTGTTGTACCATATTTAGACGATATAATAGTGACTGGTAAAACTAGGGAAGAATATCTGTCAAATTTGTTTGGAGTATTAGTTAGACTGTCTGAAGCAGGAATGAGGATTCAAATGGCCAAATGTACATTTTTTTTAAGAATCCGTAAAGTATTTAGGACATATAATTGATAAAGTAGGCATACATTCAACAGAAGATTATCTCAAAGCTATAAGAGAAATGCCATTACCTGAGACCACTAAGCGATTACGGTCATTTTTGGTATCCGTAAATTACTATCAAAAATGTATCCCAAATTTACAAAGCCTGTTCTCACCACTACATAGGTTGCTGAGAGAGCACACTAGGTGGGTATGGACTATAGAGGATTCTAAAATTGTAGAAAAGCTTAGAGGCATTCTGTCATCATCTACTACATTAGTACATTCAAATCCTGAACTTCCTAGAGTGGTAACATCAGATGCGAATGAATGTGGTATAGGGGCAGTATTAAGCCATAGGTTTTTGGACGGGGTGGAAAACCCATTGCATTCGCATCGAGGTGTCAGTACAGTTGAAAAAAGTATTCTGTCATAGATAGGGAAGCATTAGGACTGGTTTATGCCGTTAATAAATTTCAGCAATACCTTTATGGGTGGAAATGTGTTCTTCGCACTGATCATAAGCCACTGATACATTTATTTGGTCAAAATGCAGAACTGCCGAAGGTGACATCTAATCGCGTTACTAGATGGGCCATTAATTTAAGTGCATATGCATATGAGATTGAATATATTAAAGGAAATTAAATTGGGGTACCAGATATGCTTTCGCGGTTACCAGTATCTATGGAGTAATATGGTACCATGGAAAGGTAGAATTGTAATTCCCAAAGTTTTACAAAGGCAAGTTCTTAAAATGTTACATAAAGGGCACCCAGGAGTATCAGCAATGCGGTCATTTGCAAGGATGAATGCGTGGTGGTCTGGTATAGACTCAGAAATAGATAATTACGTTAAGTTGTGTAAGGCATGCCAAGGTAACAGGGCTAGGGATCCGGAAATTCCTTTGTGTTCATGGTCTGTCCCTGCGGAACCATAGACTCGGGTACATATTGATTACGCTGGATTCGAAGGGAAATATTGGTTCGTGTTAGTTGACGCAACAACAAAATGGTTAGAAATTTACCCCACTAATACTATTACTACGGCTCGCACTATCAGTATTTTAGAGGACATCTTTGCTAGGTTTTGGTTGCCTAAATAATTGTTTCGGATAACGGGACAGTTTACTGCGGATATGTTTAAAGAATTTTGCATCCACAACATTATAATACACATTAAAAGTGAGCCTTATCATCCACAAACTAATGGCATAGCTGAAAGAGCGGTCCAGACATATTATTATACTATTGCTCTCTAAATGGATTAAAAGTGAACGTAGCTAAAAGTAAAGTAGTCGTCTATAAAAAACCAGGGCTTTGCATGTTAAATTCGATACACTACCTTAATGAAGAAATAGAATATTCATCCGAATATACTTATTTAGCTCTCAGCCTTATATAAGAATATACTTATTACCTTTCAGCTCGTCCGGAAAATTTTTAACAGCTTCGAGATTTTTCATAAGCAAAGGACTTAAAGCATTAGGAGCAATATAACATATCTTATCGAAGGTGAAATTAAAAGACTGGGATTCCAAGATAAAACTATTCGAGTCAATAGCAGCTTCAACAACACTGTACGCTTCTGAACTATGGGCTTTGAGGTACATGGAAATTATCGAAAAAGTTACAACCAATTTTTATAAAAGGTTATATTTTTGGCCTGTAAGTCTAATTATATTGTTTTTTTAGAGACAGGGCGTGTACCACTTAAAGTCAGTGTGTTCAAGGCTGTGCTAAGATGGTGGATGAAACTTCTATCGATGGAACAGCATAGGATCCCAAGGCTTTGCTACGAAAAACTATTTGATCTGCATAATAGAGACTTAAAGACAGAATCAAATTGGGCTACCCAAGTCTCTGACCTACTTGTCACTTTAGGCTGTTAACATATTTGGAAAGCTCAGGACCCCTCGGTTATAAGCAAGGAATTCGACAATCTCGTGGAAAAGTATACAAACCACTGCCTATGCCTAAGCATAGATGGAGCGATTCATTCCAAATATTCCCTTGTACATAGACATGTGAGCACATTAGGTCTGGGAGAGAGCTATTTAAAATATTCTTGTAGCTTACTAAAATTAAGATTAGTAAGCCCAGTAAGAGTAGCATGCCATAAGAAAACTATCCTCTATCACAAAAGGAATAAATACGTAATTGATAGTGGACAAATTTGTTCTTTTTGCCTAAAATGTGAATATGACAATATACACCATTTCTTTTCCTGTATACTATCCGATCAAATTCGAGCACGCTATATCGATATATATTTTCCAAACAAGAGCTATTGTCTAGAAAGATTGTTAACGATAGAAAACATTAATAAGTTAAATAACATATTCTTTTATGTAGATAGTACACTAAAACTCAGATCAGCAGCTTCAATAACTTCAATAAATTATACACTTTAATCAATTATTGCCATCAATATGAAAAATATGGGTAACTAATGTTGTGTAAATATGTTGTATATGAAAAATATGTGTAAACAAATTATGTGTGTAAATGATACATTTTCATTTCTACTACTTTTATCTCGTTGTTATTAGGGTCCGTAGGCAAAACCAAGGACCCTTATATTTTCCTACGTATGTCTGTCCGTCCGTCCTGTCGCCTGTTCTCACGGCTACACCTTTCGTCCGATCACTTTGAAATTTGGCATGTATGTGTCTTGTACCCACCCACATATATTAAAAATATATCGACTTAAAAAACTATTTTTCAAAAAAATTAGAGTAAAAAAAATTAAGGGTTAAAATTTTTTAATTTTTTTTCGACACCGTGAGGGGTATCATATGAAAGGGTACGTCAAGCTGATAACAAAAATGTATTATTCTTATTTTATAACTTTAATAGGGCGAGCGTAGGCAAGTTTGAAGTGGGTGTGAAACGTGCCCCCCCCCTCTATCTCGCTTATGTGAAGTGCAAAAAATCTTAAAAAATTCCTTAACATTCTTCGACCAAAAGTAAAGATACCACTTTTTGGAAATTTCGAAAAAAATATTTGTTTATTTTTTATTGACAAAATACGTTTTTTTTATAACTATGGTCTTTTTGATGTATTTATATGGTTGTAGTCCGGTTCAGTGGCAAAAAAGTACTTTATCAGAAGTTTGTTTATGTGTTTTGAGAATATCAGACCCATAGGATAGTTCAAAGTAAGCTTTTTAGCATTTTAAAAAACACCATCAATAGGGTACTGCTTAAACTATACAGTGTGGCCTACGGACCCTCGCTGTGTGCTGACTACCACACACTTGCCCTGTTTATATTATTAGTTAAGATACAAGGTTTTTTTAATTTTAAGCAGATTATTATCTGTTTATAAAATAATAATTACGTCTGAATTTATCTTTATTATTATTATTGTAGAGTTGTTTATACTTAACTTTTATTTTTATTTGTTTATTTTTACAAACACATACGTATATTGTATATGTATGTATGTTGGAATGTATGTATGTGTGTGCGCATATTATTGATATAGGTATTTGTTTATTCCCTATTCTTCATGTATTAATTATATACTGTAATAATTATATACATTAATTATATACATGTATTATCATATATTGGTTAAACATTCATATTATTGTTAGGCCGGACTCCTTTGCTAAGAGTCTTGTACTTATGAGCAAATAAACATTCATTCATTCATTCATACATTACTAAAACCAGATGTACTCGTAAGTCAACAGGTAGAGACAGCCTTGTGCAAACAAAAGAAATTTTATGATACTGGGACAAGGATGAAAGCGTTTAAGGAAGGAGAAAAAGTGTGGACAAGAGGAAAAAACACACATAAATGAACTGAAGGTGAAGTAAAGAAAAAGCTAGGGAAGGCACATTACATTATAAAAGAAGGTTCAAAAGAAGTTCATCGGTATGCAGACCAGCTTCGTCGAAGAGGGGGAGGAGTGTCAGGACATGACACATTGACATTTAAATTATGTTGACTTGTAAAATATTTATATAAAATAATATTCATTGTTTAATCAAATGTTATAATAAACCAAGTTATTACAAAAATTAAAACGGCTAATAATTGCTCACGCCATGAGAGCTCAAAGTACAACATTTAACGAAAAATGGTCAAATTTACTTGATTAAGGTAGAACCGTTGGTCGTACGACAAAAAGTCATAGGACCAAAGTTGTAGGTCTTTTAAAAGCAGTTACCGATGGTGCTATCCGCTTATCGATACGACTTACTTTTAGCCGCAATAGCCCTTCGAAGAAAACCCTAAATTTGCGTCAGTCATCTTTATTTTTTAAGGGGGGTCAAAATAATTTTTTTTAACTTTTCAGATTTTTGTAGTCGGTTTGGGCCGATTTGGGACCGTGAGTCTCTAGGTGGTCTGGAAGTGCCCAAACATTTTGATAACCCGATGAGCTGATTAGCCACTTCATATATACTATAATTTCTATAATATGATTTATCACTTGTTTTTCTTTCAATTACTATAGTAGATATATTTATAATAACATTATGATGATGTATAATAATATGAATAATGAATTCATATCATAGAAAAACTAGCTAAGGATAATATGTATTATATGTATACTACTGTAAAGTGTGAGTGTAAGCAAAATATTATATTGGAACATCAATATTATTATTGTTAAGAAACAAAGACAAGCCAAAACCCAGATATAAGTGCCACGGCTGTATGCCGATTTGAAATGTGTAAAAAAAACTATATATTATTCTTTATTATGTTTTGATGTAAATATTTATTTCAATAAATGGCAATTAAATTAAATTTAAAAAAATCCAAAACCTGTCGATCGTTCTTTGACATAAGTTCCTTAACCCTATTTCTATTTCTAGCCAGATAACAAGGGCTGCTAACATCTATAGCTTTTTTCACTATATTTTGAACACAATTTAATTTCTGACTCATAACATGCGAGAAGTGAAAATTCAAAATACGACCTGAACTGGTGGGTTCAGAATACCAGTCAGCGAGGAGAGTACCGTCAGGCCCTCTCATTACTTTTAAATCCAAAAAAGAAGCACTCCATTTTCCTCACACTCAATTGTGAAATTAAGTCTCGCCTGTAAGAATTAAACACACACAAGTGCAATATCTTCATGACATTTACTTACAATTAAAAACAAATCATCCTCGTATAACTTTACAAATTTAACAATGTCACCTAACCCAGAAAGGCAAACCTTCAATAAATCTTCCTTTTTTGGATTTAAAAGTGATGAGGGCCTAAAGGTACTCTCCTCACTGACTGGTATTCTAAACCCACCAGTTCAGGTAGGTAAATGATAAGTAAAGGAAAATGATTTATTAACAACTTACAATGATGCAGAAATAGTTTTTAGCCGCAAGAGCGACTCTAGTTCTTCGGTTAAAAAATATTTGATACTTTAGCTATTACACTAGTCAAAGAAAGTATATAAGTATTGGACGGGGGGCGGAGTCGGTGGGACGGACTGGATAGGGCCCAGCCCCCGGCTAGATACGGGGGCGGACAGTCTCGTGCTTGGAGGCAGCCTGCTAACTAGCCACCTGGCACCCCCGCACTTACCGGCCTTCCATGTCAACTTTCTCACCACTCAACAATGACTACCGAAATTCTGACAGAAGTGAGTTGAAAACCCCCTCTGTATAAAATGGAAACTATGCTCTCTGTGCGCCTTGCTCTAGCCGTCTGATAAAACCTTGTCGTTATCAAGCTCTCGATTGCAGCGCGTAAACTCGTAAAGTCTCGGTCGATAAAGGACCGACCCCCGTGTACGGCAAATGACCCTGATAAGCTAAAATTAACACTAACTAGGCGATCAGTATTATCAAAAACAGGAGATCCAAACCTTTAAAATTATGCGCTTAGTATTTATTTTATAATATAAGTATAGCTCTATAAACCGCCGGAGACTTTCTTCGGAATTAAAAACTGTAGAGGTGAAACAAAGCTTTTTAATTGGATTATGAGCAGCATCGACAATCTGGCAGAACAATATCAATTATCGGACAACAAAGGTGAAACATCGTATTGGTATTATACAAATGTTTAATAAACTCCGTTGTTTAAATTAATTCTGCATGAGTTTGTGTGTTGTAGCGGAGCGATTGTTGTTATTAGCGAGTTAGAGCAGTTAACTTGTACATTTTAAGGACCCAGCTATAAAAATAACTAAAACCACAAAATATTAAAACAAAACAGAATCAATCATTCACAAATTTTTTTAACCTACATTAAAATTTAAGGTTTTAAATTTAATTTTAAAGAAAGCTTTAAAAATCACTGGCGTTTCACTGAAAAACAATAATTTAGTTCAGTGATAACCTTGGATGACAATTTTATGACAATATATATTACGATCTCGGTAGGAAATGTATAGGGTTAAGAGTTAGTTCAGTCAATAAAGCATCAAAATAGGCCTTATTTCGAAAGAAGCAACCCCTAGATTTTCATTAAACCTTTTGCATTAACTTTCTTTTGGGGTCAAATCAAAATCCATCAATATTTTTACCGGAACTCAAAACTCGATGTACATCCCAATTTTATAAACGAAAAATTTGTATATTTTAAAAATATATGTGGTTAAGGGGTTTTAAGGGTTACAAATTTGATGGTAAAACACAAAGTGGCGGCCTTAAGATGGCGGGAAATAGTTTACATTGTATATTATATTCGTGATAAATATACATAAATTAAAAACTTGAATTAGAAAAAAATAGAGTTTGAAAATTAGAGGGTTTTGGGCCGCTGATTATGAATGTAAGGTAAAAATAGCAAAATATACAGAATGGCGAAAAAATACTATAATTACATCTAAAGAATCCACAATATTACAATTAATTACAATGTTTTCATTGCTGATCTTTCATAATAAACTAATCATATTTTCACAATCATTCCTTTTTCTCTAATTATTTTTTAAATTTACATTCACATGAAAGTATACATTTTTATAGTAATATTAAAATTACTTACAATTGTTAATAGTTTAGTTAGTTTTTTACATCTACCTCTATAACAGGGCGTGTAGATACAATTTGAAATGATTTTAACAAAAAATATCACTGAGATTGCCTCTAATATTCTCATTTTTTTAATATAATTTTCATATCCAAAAATTTTGGTTTCGCCAAAAGCGAAATTATGTCCAGTATTAGAAGAGTAAAGTAAGAAGAGCTGCTTTTTGGATTTTATTTTTAATATGATTTATGTGATAATATTATGTATTTTTTAATTTTTGTGAAGTTTCTCCAATGTACAATCTGTCACTATTTTTACAATCAATTTTTTAATTTAATTCAGATTTATTGTCTGTATTGATTTTATCTTTTATTTTGTTTTAGTAATGAATTAATTTGTCATTAGGTTTATGCGCAATGTTAATTTGGTCGAAATAGTTTTTGTATTTTTTCAAAAAGTCCTTTAATATACGCGAGGCTCCTAAAATTTTAATCCAGGACTGTACACGTCTTAGGACTTAAAGCGGGAGTAATATCACTGGGCCGCGCTAGTGTTAGAATCAAAATATTTCGTTGGGCCTATGCCCGCCAGTCCGCAGACGTTTGGCGTAGTTTTCTATGTATATATCAGTAGAGTAAAAGTGCGGATTCTGTAACTGAAAATAATCATAAGGATTCTGTAACACGATTCCATAACCACCTCTAACCATCTCTATAAAAAAAAGAAGATGTCCTGGAATCTTTAAAGCGGATCATGCAAATACATTAATGGAACATGGATAATAGGATACTTGACCGAGGCTAGTTAATATAGTAAAGATTATTTCCTCCAGTAAGAAAAATAGTTCAAAGAAATATCACAAAGTTAACTACAGTTTTGAAATATATTCGGTATAGAAAGAAAGCACCTTTGTCAGCTAAGGTCATTCATCTCTCATAGGTTCCTCGAAGATAAATCTATACCATAATTAATCTCAATGTTATAAATATTTAAACATTATGTGCTGATTGCATTTTTATTATCTTGCATTCTGATAATAAATTATAAATAGAAAGTATAATGAGTTCATTTCTCCGATGCACTTTTGCAATTAAAATCAAATATTTGGGAAAAAAACATACCTAATATAAATTTGTTATTTGCTTTACAAGTTAGTTACAAATGGATTGACATATTATCAGACTTGATCAAAGAATACAACAACACAACGCATTCAACTAATGGAGTGAAACCACGAATGATTGTTCCTAACACTACAGTTAATCCTCACAGAAAACGAAAGAGAATTTTAAATAGTATTCTAAGGGTGATTATTTGAAAATATCCAAATTTAAAAATATATTTGCCAAAGGCTAAAATATGAGGGTAATTTCAGTACTAAAATATTCCGAGTGGTACAGGTTAGGAAAACCATACCTATATTCTATATCTTATATTTTAGAAGACTCGTCCTTCCAAGGTTCATTTTACGAACATGAACTCACTTCGGCCAAGTATCCACATGCTTATTTAGTAGAAAAAATTGTTTGCAAGAAAGGAAACAAGCTATATTTTAAATGACTCTGAAATCTTCTAAATGACCTGGGAAGATTTAAATAAAATTTCAAATTTTTGAATAAAATATTAAATTGTGTTTCAATAAAACTAAAAATTAAAAAATGTTCTTTTTAGGGTCCGTAGGCAAAACAAAGGACCCTTATATTTTCCTGCGTGTGTCCGTCCGTCCGTCCTGTCGCCTGCTCTCACGGCAAATTTCGAAAAAAATATTATTTTATTTTTTATTGACAAAATACGTTTTTTTATAATTATGGTCTTTTCGATGTATTTATATGGTTGTAGTCCGGTTCAGTGGCAAAAAATACTTTATCAGAAGTTTGTTTATGTGTTTTGAGAATATCAGACCCTTAGAATTGTTCAAATTAAGCTTTTTAGCATCTTAAAAAAACACTGTTTATACACTTTACAGTTAAACACTATATAGTGTGGCCTACGGACCCTCGCTGTGTGCTGACTAGCACACACTTGACCTGTTTATTATGTTATAGAATGCGTATGCTCATTTTTTGGTTACAGTATCTCCACTTTTACTCTACTTATATCCTTCCCACACCCATTATACCCGCTGAATGCGCGTTTAAACGCCAACTTATGGATCTATAATAATGTACTTAACTTAATATTGTCTCTTCTATTTGTCGAAATAGTCGAGATAAGATGTATTTATACTAAACTGTCAAGAAATATGTTTTTAAAGAAGTATTTTTATCTCCTATCCTTGTCAATTTTTTTTTTACTTAAAGAGATTTTAACCCTCTCCCTTTTCAAATATTATTATTTACCTGGGGTTTGGAGTTTATTCCTTTTTAATTTTTGATACATTAAGTATATTTTTGGTTTCTAACACTACTTTTTTTCTTTATATCTTTTGCAACATGAAATTTCCAACCCATATATTTAAGCACATTATGTTCAGATATCCACTAATACATGATATTTATTATTACTATTATTATTATTTTTTTATGTGTTCCCTTTTTCATACAGTTGGTCCTTATAATATGACAACCATCGTGTTCAGAGCCTTTTGCTTTTGCTTGCGATTTTGATTTCCCTTGTTTTTTAACAGCCTTGCTTATAGTGCATTTTTGAATCTACTTGGTTAAGATTGGGACTACTTCTATTGTTTAACTTTTTATTATAAAAACATTGGTGTGATTTGGTTTATCGAAACTCTTTTTTTTAATTTGATTACGAGTCCAGTGATATATTGTTTGTAAATTTAAATTTATTTTTGGACAGAAGCTGAATTTCAAGAAATAATAACTCGTAGTGACAGTGGGGAGAAATTTCTTAGTTCTTGAAGACAAGTGAGACACCTGGTAGTAGTGAATATCTTACTGCACCTGTTTCATAAATTCTTTCATCTGAGAATGAAACAGAATCGGACGATGAGCAGCTACCAAAAAAAGAAAAAGCTATTTATCTTAATCGAGGTAAGCCGAATAACATATATTTGAGAAACAAGCTTCGGGGAATATATCAGGACTTAATGCGTTGGATCCTAAAATTCATTGTATTTTATATTTATTTAACAACTCTTTAGTGGAGTATATTTATCGAGAAACCAATAACTTTCAAGAAGATTTGCTACAGACTTGTAAAAGAAGAAAAGAGAGAGGTTAGAGACATATAAAAAAAAAAAATCTGAAGAAATGTAAGTAGATTATGAGCAAGCCACCGAGATCTGCACTATTTGCTTGCACCCCCGGTCTCTGGAAGCTGGTGATCCCCCAGACAACCTTGCCCTCATCCTTAACCCCCTTCCACCCCCTTTCCGCTCCCCTACGTCACCCGCTCGCCATGCTGGATTATTTCAAGTCTTAATTTTCAAATTCCGCTCCACTGCTACCCTGCTACGTCATACACTTTTAATCTTTCAAATTAAAATTTCCCACGGTTCATCTTGGGAGAAGGTACCTAAATGTAAAAAATTCGGTAGTAGTTGAGGATCGATCCTTTTACAATCAAATCGCGTTTACAATCGAATACGATCTAATTTTCAATCTACATTGGCTACATTGGACAGAAAAGGCGTTATCCGAAGAATATATTAAAAGACATTTGAAATCGATATTGAAAATTTTGAAAATCGAGGAGTAAAGCAGTGTATTTTAAAAATTGAAAATGACTCGGATTCAGAAAACGAATCGTTCGAAATTACCCTAAAACGCGAAGTTTTAGTTAAATGCGAATCACAGAAAAACTGTAAACCACACAATCTCCACTCTAGCAGTGTTTCGTCTAGACTTTCCCATTGCAGTATATACTAAATTCAGTTTTACCCGATGTGTTAGTGAGGATTGACAATTATTTTTCATTAAGTCGCCACTTAAATGTTACGTATAGTTAGTCTTTAAGTAGTATACATTTCTAGTAATAAATATAATAAATAAACACACAAAGTAATAAATAAACACATAAACAATAAAAATAAATAAATAATAAAATCAAAATAAATTAATAATAATAAAAAATCGATTAATACATAAGAATGTGGGCTTGTTACATTTCAATAAAAATGAAATAAATTAATAAATGAACACGATAAACACTTAAGTAATAAATAAACACCTTAAAAATATAAATAATAAATAAAAATAGAATTGTTTGCTAAATAGTAACTTAGATTCGTGATTAGTACTGCGTGTACAAAAAAAATAAGTAGATTAGCGTTAAGCGCCGAAAAATAAGGTTAGCGTTTAAGGGTTAAGCAAGTTTGGTATAGGAAAAGTGATAAACTTTATGCTAAATAATGATTTTGAAGGAAAACAAGTAACAATGGAGGTGGATACGGGGTCATCACTCACTTGTATTTGCTGAGCAAATTTTAAAAGGTTGCGAATAAAACCAATAAAAAAAGTGTTGGGGGAGGACTTATACTGGAGAATCTATTAAACCGAGAGATATTTCGTTTGTGAAATGTAAATAAAAAAACGAAACGTTTTACGGCAAACTCTATGTTATAAATCAAGAAGTCAACACCATATTTGGCAGGGATTGGTGGCGTGAAATCAAATTAAATTGGGCAGAAAATAAAGTATTAAACGTTAAACCTTGTTCAGTCGAACTGGAATCTTTAATCGCTGAATATGAAAATATATTTAGGAAAGAAGTCGGGGTTATCCCAAATTATGTGGCCCAACTACCTTTTCCATAAAAAAAAAGTTGAAGAAGAGCTAGATAGACTCGAAAAAACTAAAATTATTACTAAGTAGAAAATCCTCAATGGGGTACCCCTATAGTACCTGTCTTAAAACCAAATGGAAACATGCGAATTTGTGCGGTCTACAAAGTTACCTTGAACCGATGGATCGATGAGGAGAATCACCCTATACTGAGAATCGATGATATATTTCTGAGATGAAAGGCGGCAAATATTTTACCACCTTGGACATTAGCAACACATATTTAAACATGCAGATGGATAACGAAAGTGCATATTTACAATCGTTAAGTACTCACTAAGGTGTATAAGGTCACTCGTTTAATCGTTTGAAGTTTAATGTGAAGGTCGCTCATGCTTTCTGGAACGGTTTTATGTCAAAGATGATACTAGGAATAAAAGGAGTGGCTGTTTCTTCGATGACACTATAGTGCAAGGTTCGAACCAAGAAGAAATTATCGAAAGGTTGTGATCAGTATTTCAACGACTTCAAGATAATAACTTGAAACTAAACAGGGGAGAAATGTAACTTTTACCAAAAAAGTATATCTACAGTATTTGGGGCACATCATCAAACACGGGCACGGCCCATCGAGCACGGTTTACAAACATCGAATGACAAAGTTAAAGCGTTACTACAAGCGAAAAGGCCGAGAAACGTAAACATACTTAGAAAATTCTTGGGTATAACTATTATAACAAATGTATTCCTAATTAAGCTACAATTACTAACCCGTTGAATAATTTACTAAAAAGGAATGTTACTTTCGATTAGACAAAAAATTGCCTGAACTGTTTTGAAATGATCAAATTAGAAATTGTAAATACCAAGGCCCTGGCACATTATGATCCTTGTTTACCTCTAGTTTAAGCGACGGATGCGTCACCCGTAGGTCTGGAGCAGTGGCGTAAATAGCGCCCCCACCAACTCCGCGGTGCGGGGGGCGCCTGCTCTAGGTGGCGCCGCACATGTGTAAACAATAATATTTAATAATAAAAATTAAAAGAAACTCTATGTGGGCGGAATTATTTTAATAAAATTACTTTTGGGAGATAGAAATAAATAAGAGATAAATGAAATAGAGTTTAAATCAGGGTGAGAATGTTATAAGATGTTATGGTTAGAGCTCAGTTTGGTTTACAAGTTAAGTGTCACTATACCTATAATTATATGGGTAAGTATATCTGATTCTCCCTTCTTCATTTTGGACTGCTACGAGATCCAAGTGTTTATTACAACTAAAACTTATCTTATCTAATCTGGTTTTAGCAGCACTAGATAAGGAAATCTCTTCCAAACTTAACAAGTCATACTTCCGTCTCTTTCTCTATTGATTGTCTTTGCTATATATGTATTTCTCTTTCTTTCTTAACCCCCTAACTTCATTTTCCCTATTACAACCTCGTTGTATTTAGTTTCTTACCTAGCTAATTTTACCTCCCTGTAGAGTTGTTATCTTTTCTACCCTTCCCTTAATTTAAGAATTGTTACCTATTAATCACACGTATCAAGCTCAGTTCTGTTCAGTTATAGCTATCGTACCTACGGGGTGGTTGTATCTTTTGCTATGAATTTTAACTTTCCTTTCTCTAGAAAGCTCTGCTATTTTTTATTTCTTATTCTACGTTCAGTTGTTTTGTGCGTAAAATAAAATTATTTTTATTTCAGAAGAATTCATTCAATTCAAAGGTGAGTGTATTTTTTAGACTATTATATATATAGCCGTCGGGACTCTAGGGGAGCCCCCACGTCAATTTGTTAATATCTCATCGTCAACTTCCTCCTCCTCCAGCAGCAAACACTCTTCTTCTTTTGCTTCCAAGCTTACCGAAGGTAATGGAAGCTATAATGTTATGCCTCAGATCTCAAAAATTCCAAGACAGAAATCCGTTTCAGATAACAGGAAACATTTTTGTTTATACTTGTCCAATTTTAATAAAATTTGGATGGTGAGTCATCATTAACTCATTGGTCATCGTGACAAAAAATCTACCAAATTTAATTTTGATATCGGCCGCCATTTTGAAGTTATCGATTTTTGCATTTTGAAACTTTGACGGTTAATAATACCGAAAGTGTACATACGTTTTTTGACTTATAGCATATCGTTGGAACCGGTAAAAAAAAAAAAAAAAAAAAAAAAAAAAAAAAAAAAAAAAAAAAAAAAAAAAAAAAAAAAAAAAAAAAAAAAAATCCTGGGTTTAAAAGTTATAATCGAACATAATTATTAATTAGTGCGATAAATTTGTTAAACGTCAAAATTTGTTTACATCTGTCAAAATACCGCCAAAATTCAAAATTAAATTCAAAAAATGTATAACATTTTTTTTTTGAAAAATTATAATAAAAAAATCAGTTAGTTCAAAACGGTCACCCATCCAAGTTTTGACCACGCCCAATACTGGTTTTCTCCTGCTTCGAAGCAGCAGGAGAGGCCATTTTAGAGGAAAAGTTCCGAGATACCCCGTACCCATTTTTTTACTATTTCGACGAAAAATTTGACAGAAATTTTGTTATGGTAAACAACATTTCGTTATGGTAAATATTTGGGGCCTAAAAAAACAAAAATTCCTCAACACAACGCTATATTCTAGACTGAAGAAACAGTTTCGTTTTAACGGAGACATTTTTTTTTGTTTAGTTCTAATTTATGATCAGAAATAGAAGTCAAAATTAATTGAAATTTTATAATCTATATAATATATAAAACTAAGAGAGACAATGACTGACTGACTGACTTACTGACCGCTAATTCTCCTACTTCCCATTGACATAGAGATTTGAAATTTGGTACATAGATAGAGTGTACCATAAATAGAAAAGTGCGGTCATTTTGATTTCGATATGTGGCCACTATATTGAATTATAGCCGCCATCTTGGATTTATTCACATTCTATCATCTCAGCTTCAAGTGGACCTAGAAATCTGAAATTTGGTACATAGATTTATGGTAGCTGAAGAAGAAAATTAAAGGTACTTTCACTTCAACATATGGCCGCTGTATTGAATTTCATCCGCCATCTTGGATTTAATAACACTCTATTCTCACAGCTTCCAGTGAACTTACAGATCTGAAATTTGGTACATAGACTAATGGTAGCTAAAGAAAAAAATTAAAGGTACTATCACTTCAACATATGGCCGCCATCTTTGTTCATTTTTTAGGAGAGCAGTTTGAAGTTTGGTTGTTTGTACCATGCGCTAAGCAAATTCATTTAGGAACAAAACTTGAAACGCATTCTAGCGTTAAACCAACAAACTAGAACATACACCACTTTTACCGTCAACAGTTAAACATAAAACTTTATCTCTTTCAGAGAAAATAAATCTCATAGAAGACTATGAAAAAAGAAAGATTTCGCCTAAACAATTAATTTAAAAGTATGAAGTCGGGAAAACCCAAGTTTACGACACCGAATGAATGGTTAATGGTAACTGGGGCATATATGAAACGATCATGCAAGGTGACTGCAAATAAAGAGATAAACAATGCTGTTTGGGAATGGTTCGTAAGTGCTAGGGCTAAAGGTATGCCGATTTCGGGGCCAATTATTCAAGCAGAAGCATTGGATGTGGCAATAAAAGTTGGAAGAACAGATATTAAAGCGTCTAATGGCTGGCTAGAAAGCTTCAGGACGCGACACAATATTGTTTTTCACAAGGTTTGTGGGGAAGCTAATGTAAATATGGCTACTGTGCAAGAGTGAAAAGAAAAAATGCCTCACATTATTGAAAGCTATGGTCCGAGAAATATTTTTAACCGAGATGAAACGGGTATTTTTTTCCGAATGCTACCTACTAAATCATTAGTAGAAAAAGGGGACAAATGCGTAGGTGGAAAAATGTCCAAGGGATGGTTGACCGTTTTTGTTTGCCAACATGGAAGGAGACATAGAAAAACTTTTAGTCATAGGGAAAAGAGCTTTCAGACACCTAGACAAGAACTCCCTCACAGTGCTCTGGAGGTCGAACAATAAAGCGTGGATGACAAGTTCAATCATGGAAGAATGGCTTAAAATGTTTAACGAGAGAATGGAGTCACAAAATAGGCATGTTCTGCTATTCCTTGATAATGCTACTTGTCATCCACACATAACGCTTTCAATTTTCAAACTAGCCTCGTTTCCCGCCAATACAACTTCTATTTCTCAACCCATGGATCAAGGTGTGATTGCCAACTTAAAATGCCACTACAGAACCTTCGTCCTCAAGTCGCTTTTAGTCAGGCTTAAAGAATGTGTTAATGTAAGTGAGGTTTGCAAGTAAACTAATGTTTTGAATGCTTGCAACTGGTTGAATAAGTCGAGAAAAAAGATTTTTGCTCAAACTGTTACAAAGTGTTTTATAAAAACACCAGCTTATAAAAGCTGGGTTTCCTTGTCTTCAAAGCCAGTCAGAGGAAGTAAATTTTGAAGAAGAAGAAAATAATAATATTAGCCCCGAAACCGAAGTGCTCCAGTTATGCCAGAGTTCGTTTTCAGTTTTGGAGTCACTTGAAGTTAACTCTGTCGTTAATTTTGATGATAATTTAATTGTGTGTTAAGACGTCGGCAGAGCGGCTGACATTGTAAATTTAAAAGAACAATACGAAGAGAAAAGAGGAGACGAAGAAGAAGAAGAAAGGGAGCCCAAAATAAGCACATTTCGATATGCATTAACAGTAGTGGATAACCTGCAAGAATTTGCCGCTTTTTAAAAACTGTCCATAGCTGATGAAACTTATGGCTGAGGCAAAACACGTTATATTTAATACAGCACTCCACTCCACTCGTCAAACTACGATCAAGGAATTCTTCCAGCAGACTTAATAAATTAATTGATGTATTAAGTTTCAGTATGTTCGTATGTACATTTTTTATTTATTTTTTTACATTTTTCTTTACATTTTTATTATATGTAGTTCTTATTTTTGTATATTGTACATAATACATAAGTACCTATTAATGTAAAACTAACATGATAATTTGCAAAGCTTTTATAATTAATTACCTCTTTCCTGACTTACTCTACTAACTTTTTTTAACACCTCTATAAAACGGAAAAAAAAATCTCCGGAACCCTACGATTCCGTTTAGGACAGGTTTTCCTGTTTTTGTGTGCTAACACCGTAAAAATGCTTAATTGTTCAAACATTTTAAATGGTTTTTATTTCATTTAGATTAACTACTCAAATGGATTTTTAAAACTCATAAGGTGTTTCTTGGTGCTCGATAAGAAACAATGGTCATTTCAATTTTTAAACAATGTGGGTAAAAAACATCGAAAAACGAGTTAAATTGCTAACATAGTGATTTTGGCAGTAACAAAATAGCCACTTCCATGTATGAATTTATTAAAAAATTAACACTAACAACATTTTTAATTTGCATAACGATTTTGGGCAACAGAAATCTAAAAACAGTTGGGAAATACCACATATTTAGTTATTGCAGCTAAATAAGTGTGTGAGTTTGTTTCAATGGTTGGTAATTGTTTCAATGATGTTGAGAGAGAGGCTCTTGCATTGATGCAATTTTATGAAAACACTTACTATCCGCTACTAACGTAGTTTTTGGAAAATCATTCCTTGCAAACTTTATTTGTTTTATTATTGTAAATCAGTGAGTCATGAATTATTATCAGTAATTTTCAGTAATTAGTAAAAAAGTCTTAAATTTAGTCTTAAATTACTGAACCACGCTCAAGCTTCTGCTTTTGCGACCAGTAAGCAATATATTGTAGTAAGCTATTGTAATTTTAATGTAAAATGTAAAACCTATTTTTATGTGTAATCTCTTTTTTAGGGTCCGTAGGCAAAACCAAGGACCCTTATATTTTCCTGCGTGTGTCTGTCCGTCCGTCCTGTCGCGTGCTCTCACGGCTACACCTTTCGTCCGATCACTTTGAAATTTGGCATGTATGTGTCTTGTACCTACCCACATATTTTAAAAATATAGCGACTTAAAAAAAATTTTTTTTTTTAAAGTAGGGTAAAAAAACTTAAGGCTTAAAATTTTTTAATTTTTTTCGACGCCGTGAGGGGTATCATATGAAAGGGTACGTCGAGCTGATTACAAAAATATATAATTCTTTGGATATAACTTTGATAGAGCGAGCGTAGGCAAGTTTGAAGTGGTTGTAAAACGTGACCACCCCCCCCTCCCCTCTATCTCGCTTATGTGAAGTGCAAAAAATCTGAAAAAAATCCTGAACATTCTTCGACCAAGAGTAAAGATACCACTTTTTGGAAATTTCGAAAAAAAATATTATTTTATTTTTTATTGACAAAATACGTTTTTTATAATTATGGTCTTTTCGATGTATTTATATGGTTGTAGTTCGGTTCAGTGGCAAAAAATACTTTATCAGAGTCTGTTTTGAGAATATCAGACCCTTAGAATGGTTCAAAATAAGCTTTTTAACATTTTAAAAAAAACACTGTTTATACACTTTACAGTTAAACACTATAGAGTGTGGCCTACGGACCCTCGCTGTGTGCTGACTAGAACACACTTGAACTGTTTATTTATAATAAATAAATTAAAATAAAACAAATAAAAAATAGTCTAGACTTAGCTCCAACCAATAGTTTAATAAAGTAAATTCCATTTACTTCCCATACTTCAGATTTTTCCCGCTAAAATTTCCGAATATTACATTATAAAGTAAAGCCTAGATGAAATCAAATCTTCTATGTCCGAGGAAGTTAAATTTAGATTTTTTTATCGTGCCTGCATCTCTAGCTTTTATTCGAGTGGTTAAAGGACAGGAGAGTTTGGCTTTCAAAATTAAAATTCTTCGTATAAAATGAATTAAATAAGTTTGTATATAAAAAGGATCAAGTAAATTTGTGTACATTTCATATTAGTAAATTTAGTATATTAAATATATTTTTGTTTTATAGATGTGGGCCGACATGGACAGCCTTCTGGTGCCGGCGGGCCCGCAGGCGATTTGTGTGACGGGTGGAAGAGAGGAGTTCCCAGGGGAGGAGTTTATCGATCTGGACATGCTCATAAACTGCGCTGCAGAAGAGCACCAGGAGTGCGGGCAAGTGTTTAATACACCCCCGGACTCCCCGTCCGATACCGCTAAGCCTTCCAAAAGAAGACCTCCGGATCATTCATGTCTCCATCCCGGATGCGGTAAAACTTATAGCAAGTCCTCTCACCTCAAGGCCCATCTCAGAACCCACACCGGCGAGAAACCTTACAGATGCGGCTGGAACGGCTGCGGCTGGAAATTCGCCCGCTCGGACGAGCTCACCAGACATTTTAGGAAACATACAGGAGACAGACCTTTCAGGTGCCTTCAATGCCAAAGGGCCTTTTCTAGGTCTGACCACCTATCCCTTCACATGAAAAGGCATTGATATTTAAACATATCCTTCACGGGAACGGCCAGAAAACTTGCCTGGCTTGACTCTAATTGGAATAAGTCTTTGACGTGTTTAAAACATTTATCCAATTAATCGGTGCAGTTACTTAATGTAACAGGTTTTGTAATTTAGTTAGACAGGAACTTATCACAACAGCACGCATTCTTCATTCTGTATATTCACAGTGCACATATATAACTTGTAACAAGTTGTATACAAACTAACAATGTGTGCCTACAAAGTACCTAATTAACAGCGCTCAAACTATGAATACGTGTGACGAGTTTCTGACATGTTTTAAAAGTAATTAACATAACTAATCCATATACACTCAAACTAAAAACACGTGACATGACGAATATAAAGTAATAACCTCCTAAACAATATAAAACGATAAACAAAGAAGTGAATACACATGAGATAATGAAAACCACTAAATTATTGTATGCACAAAAAATAATTACTTGTTACACTTTGCATGGATTGCCAGCGCTCTATTCTTTGATTTTATTCGTGTCTCAGTGTATAAAACAAGTCAGTCTCAGAGTTGTACTGATGACAAGACAAGACACGTCAAGCACGTGTTAGCTTAGCGCATCATTTATCTTCGCAAGAAGTTCCTTTTCTCGCTCTACCCTGGGGTGAAAATATTTTGACGAATTGAAGTCTTACAAATCAAGCACAAAAAGGGCTCTTACTAAGGCTGCGTGACGAAACATCAATTTCCAACGCTTATAGTAAGTTTAATCGGATCGCGAAACTGTAAACAACGTTTTAAAGTGGAATAGCTCGCAATTTTCTACAAACGTCATAGTAGTGATTAAGACGTCATCGATGGCCTCAGGTACATTCATATATCGGCCTCTAAAGTTAAAAAGATAAAAGAATGAACAAATTATAGCGTTTGAAAGCTACTTGCAAAGCAGATAAAAAACTTAGTTTCTTACTTAAATTATGTGTTTTTGATTTTGTCTGTGACAGCGAATACTTATTCATATGGACAGCGAATAACTTATACATTTTCTTGTTAGTTTAAAAGTAGTAAACTTTTAAATAAATATAGATTTTAATACCTATGATGTTAACTCGTGTTTCAGTTATAACTGTTTTTACGTAGTCCCCTCGAGAAGGGGGGTTTGTAAACCAGGACAAGGCAGGGATTATATTTCCTTAAATGGTTAATAAATGCAGGTTGGAACATTACGATACTAGTGGTTCTCGTTCTAAGTATTAGTATAAGCCTGCTAGGCTGCAAATTGATAAAGCACCTGTAAATTGCCTCGATTAAATTGGGTCGTACAATAGAGCTTCTAACAGTCAATTGTGCTTCCAAGTGCCTTACATAATATGACAAGTAAATAGTTATAACCATGTATTTTTTAAACTCTGCACAATAACTTCTTTATGTTAAAAATTAAAAGGAAAAGGTAATATATAATATACATAAGGTAGTATATAATATACATAAACAAGTTTTCTGTAATTGCACATAAATTTGTAAAATGTCGATAATTAATTTGTAAAATGATATTAGATTATATATAAAACAATACTATAATAAATTGTGATAAAAAAAAGAAATAAAAAATAAAAAGAAGTATGTACGTATTAGTTCTTGTATTTATAATTGTTAATATAAAATATTTGGCATTGAATAGTGTAAAAATATTTAAACTGAAAAAAGTATTCTTGAATGAATTGATATAGAAATAATAATTAGTTGTTAATAGTAAATAATATGTTGGTTACAGTTATGGAGTTATAATTTAAAAACGTAGTGTATTAATTATACCTTGACTTGCCCTTATACCTTGTCTTCTTATTATGCCTAGTCTTTTTATTATACCTTGGCTTGCCCTTACACATTCTCTTGTTATTATACCTTGATTTTGTATTGTACCTTTGTACCTTGACTTGACCTTATACCTTGACTTGACCTTATACCTTGGCTTGCTCTTTGGCCTTTATAATAACTTTATTGACGAGGTCTACAACGTCCGCTTTGATCACAATACTCCACTCTTGGTTTGTTCACTAAAAAATTGTCATTTTTAAACAACAACAAAAAATATAAATATTTTTTTTGTCTATTTAAACAAATAAGTAGTTTTCCCGGGGGAAAAAATATTTTTCTTTTAAAAAAAATAATTTTAGATTTACTACATAGTAAGTCTGAAATTAAATTTTTCGAAAAAAAAATAGTTGTCGTAGGGATTTTCTAAAAATCTCTACGACAACCTCCTACAAAAGTTTTGAAGTTTAAAGTTTTTTTTTAAAAAAGTTTTGTAGGAGGTTGTCGTAGGGATTTCTCGTGTTTCTTTATGGGTCATATTACGAGTCTCTCTCCGGCAGTCAAACAGGGAAAAAAATGTAGTTTATTACAACATTTTAACTTCAATTACACTCACGTGACTCAACAAAATGTGTTAACAGCCTGAAGAAGCCCTAGGTGAGGGTGAAATTAGCTCATTGAAAGGAAGAAAGGAAAAATATAAACATTTGGAAAGTAATTTCTAGTACCCCTCCATATATATATATATATATATATAAGTTAACTAATGGATTTTACGTTAAGTGTTTTGCTTGAGACGAATCACGATGCTAATGACCAAAGTGTTTTAAAAAAGGAAAGATATTTAGAAACAAAACATATTTGAGACGTGGGTTTCCCCCAACAACATATTTTTTTCTTATGAAACGTGTCGCCTTAAAATTTTACTTCTGTAAATTTTCATAAACATATACTGGAATCGAATTAAAAGTGAGTCTGGCTGATGTTCCTTGAGGACTATAAATAACAGGTTGGGAAAACTGGCATGAGATTCGTGTAAGGGGGAAGCATATATTGGGGGCGTGGAGATAGGACTAATAGCACTATTAGTTAATAATAAGAGTGGACTGAGGGGGGGGGGGGGGGGGGGGGGGGTGGAAGCATTACACGGATGAGTAAGATTTAAGACGGGGCTGGCACTGTCTATACGAGGAGTTAAGAGTCACGAGGCAACCTAAGTAAAAGAGCTTTCTTTTAGCTTTTTTATCTAACATGGTTTGGAAGTGTAAATGCACGGTGTGGCACGAGGTGCAAGAAGTCTGCCGGTCACGCAAGCCGATGGCTACGTAATGAAATGCTGGCCTTCTCCCTCCAAGGCTCAGTCAGCCCAATGACTACTGGTCCATTACCTAAATGAAAACCTTGGCAAACACCGGTTACCGGCTCACCTCTATCCCCCTTTTAGTACTTCTAAAATTACTTGATACCGATATCTATCTTTTCACCCCTATCGTGATGCGTCCAGAACATCCACTTATCGCTTGAGTTTGCAGACCGATATTGTTGTATAAAAATGTAACCCGTATTAAGGTGGCCATACACGTTGCGGTATACCTGACCGGTAAACCTAAGCGTGTGCTATCAAGTTATGACATAAATGTAAAGTTATGATAGCAAACACGTTTCGCTATACCGCACTGTGTATGTCAGCTTTAGACCGAACTAACGAGAACATCCTAATTTTTTAATTTATCTCCATATACAAGGATTTAAATGAAGTTTACAAAAATACAAGGGTTAAATGTACTGTACACACACACATAATATAGGTATAATATTATGTGTTTTATAAGTTTTTTGGAGGCTAATTGCGGCTAAACAAAGCCCAGTCGCCATGTACTTTGGACCTAGAAAAAATTCGGAATTTAACGAAACTTTGGGATGTTGTTAGTGGGTGTCCAGTAGTGCTAGAACAAATTTTCCAAACAATAAAACCCTGTGCTAACTTGGGGGGAGTTAAATTTCCTTCAAATTTCACTGGTCAATCTTATTTTTTTATACAGGGCTTCGAAAAAGTGCAAAATTTCTCATAATCATGAAAAACTGCTAAAAAGGCTTGTTTTCGCTGTTTTTCCATTTGCAACATTTTAATGAGTTATTGTGTCTAGTTCACCCCCTCCCCCCTTTACCACCACTGTATATTATCCCTATTGTATATTGACTACTGTATATTGATCTCCTATTGTCCTCCTTTGTACGTACTATAGAGTGTAATTGAAAGGTTTGAAAGAGCATAAAATAATCCAGTTCGTCTTTCCACTTGGTTTTATCCTGAGTGACCTTTGTAAGATATAATAGTAGGTTACAAAAAAAAAACATTTTTTAACCCTGATTTTTACATGCAGTTTATTGTAACGATTCTTATTGTCTAATAATATGCATAGTAAATTATCATATTAAAACATGAAGCAAAACATAGTAGAGCCCTTAATGTTTATTTATCTTCTAAAACTATGTAAGCCTAACTGTAGAATAGATTAAAATAAACATCTAAATTTTATACTAGAAGTTGAATCATCCACTTTAATTGATGTGACCAATTGGTCTAATCGGTCCATTTATTATTTTGAAGATATTTTCTAAAACCTGAAGTTGAAATCAACTTTTTCCCCTGATGTTGAAAATTAGTCCAACTTTGACCTGCTGTAGTTGGTAACGGATGGTCTATAAAATTGCTCTTGATTTCATTCGACGCAGAATTTAATGCTCTAAAACTTTAATCTGCAATATTTTTATGATAAACGGGTTATTTTCGAAGATATTTGTGTTAACCTCACACTGACATTTTTTTTTTGTAAAATTTGTTTAACTTTTATCTAGTGTAGTTTATTAGGCGGTGGTCCGAAGAATATGCTCTTGGTCTTATTCCACGTAGAATTTAATGCTCTACATTGAATTTTTTTTTTAAAACTTATCCTGCAGCCGGCAGGACTGCGGTGCTCCATCCTTTGCAAGAACTGCTCGGGGCTTGCTATTTTTTTATTATTTCATATTTACTTTTTAACAAAAATAATCTTTTATATTAGCTTACTTTAGCTATATTTTTTATAATTATATTATGCAGTTCAAAATAAGTATAAAGAAAATATAAACAAATATTGAATAATACTGTTTGTTGTTCAAAGGGTTAAAGATAATTAATTATGTTTGTTTCTTCATAAACACACTTTGGAACCTGAATGTAAACAATTCCCTAACTACTTCGACTTTCCTTGAGTTCAATATAGCGTCAACATTCAAATGGTGCGCATTATCCCCTAATATTTTCTTAAACCCTCGCCGCGCCACCGCCCGTGACCGTGACCTGCTGATTTTAAAAGATCTACAACTTTGGTCCTATGACTTTTGGCCTTAAGGTACAATTTTATTTTTTTGCAAATTATTTTATAATTATGTTTATTATAATAGGATTTTTTAATAGGTTCTTAAACTCAATATTAAGTAAATATTTTAGTTTATACGAGTTAATGTTTTAGTTTATTTAAATTAATGTTTTAGTATATTTAGGATTATTTTATAATTAAGTTGTGACTTTTAGATGTTATAATAATGTAGTCTTTCAATGAGGCAAATAGTTTCTACAACATATTTTTCTTCTTTTTTTATGTAGCGTAAGTTAAAATACAACTTACATTCACAATTATTTCATTTCAACCTTAACTACTCATGTTTAAAATAATTAGAGTATTAATAAATAATAAAATTCGTTGGTGTATGTTCTATCATTGTTATTATTATTATTTCTCAAGCCTAGAAGTGCAATTTTAGTGCAATATAGTGAAATGTATTCATGATGGCCTACATTTATTCCTACATGTATATAAAGTGCCTAATCAGCAGATTGGGTTATCAAAATGTTCGGGCACTTGCGTATGATCGGAAATTGGGCCAAACCAACTGGAAAAAACTGAAAATTTTTTTTTTACGCTTCATAAAAAATTAAAGATGGCGAACTTTAAAGATTTTTCGGAGGCTTATTGCGGCTATACGGTAAGTCACATCGAAAAGCAGATAGCACTAGCGGCAACTGATTTCAAAAGACCTACAACTTGGTCCTATGACTTCTTGTTGTACCTTCATCGGTTCTCCTTTAGATAGAGTTAATTTGATAATTTTTAAAAATTGTTTTGTAATTGAGTCTTATGACGTCCGCAGTTGTTGACCTATTTCATTTCTGATTGGGTCACACAAACCTCACACTAATGCTCTTTAACTCTAGTATTTATTATTCTATTAATTTGTCGTTTTTGCTGAGAAAATGTAGTATTTATATAATTTGTATTTTTTTTCTTTAATAGGTTCTTAAAATCTAATATTAAGTAAATGTTTTAGTGTATTTAAATTAATGTTTTACTTAATTTGTGAGTTTTAGATCTTATAATGAATTCATTCAATGTAAGAAATTATTTCTACAACGTAGTTAAATGATGTAGCATAATTAATAATATATTACCTTAACTCACCCTTAACTACTTATGTTTAAAATAATTTAGAGTACCAATAAATAATAAAATGCATTGATCTATACTCTATCTTTGATGTTATTATTTCTAAAGCCCAGCAGTGCTATTTTCTGTTATAATACAAATAAAATATAATGTGATTTTTTTCATTACGTAGCTGACATTTAATCCGATATATTAGCACTATAATGCAGCCACTGATTTCTAGCATGAACTACTTAATCAAACATTTATTTTAATTTTATCATTTAATAATTTTCTATGGCTTTTTATGTTATATTCTTCATGATTAATTAATTACTCTGATTAGTTAATCTTTAGTAATATAAGCTGTTATTTTGAGAGCTTTTTACGAGGGAAGTGGACCATGAACATGGACATGGACATAGCGTTGGCAAATTAAATTTGGTATGTATATTTCTTATATACATAGCCTTGCCAAATCAAATATGCCTATTGCTTCTATTAACGAAGGCTGTGCACTATTGATCCAAGTATATTCAAAAATCATTACTAATGTACTGTAATTAAAAAAAAATAAAAAATAATAACAATACAACAACAAGTTGTTACCCTAATTTAACATATAATTTGACTGCTAAGAACTTGAATAATTGAAGCGAGCGTAAGAGAGCCTCTTAAATTTAAAAAAATATGCATCCTGCCTGTCTGTCTGTCAGTAACGTTTACGTGTCCGACGATAACTTGAGTAAAAGTTGAACAATTAGGTTGAAATTCGGCATTCGTGTTCCTTTTACTAATGCTCAGGCTAAGTTCGTTAGACAGCGTGATACGTCCAAGAGTTGGCGCGCAACGGTCGTGTAAACGTGAGCTTCAAATGTAAAATTGGAATTTCAGGACGGAAAAAGATTCTATTATCACTTATTCGATGAGACGAACATTTTTTTCGAATAACATAGATCGTTAAAACTATTAAAGCAGACCTAAATGTTTAAAATAGAGAGCAAAACGTTTTTACCGATATCTTACGTTTTAACGTAACGACTTTTATAGAACTTCATATACATCGTCTAAAGCACCATTGAAACAGGCAAAATTTCAACTTGATACATGCATAAATGTTTTTGTAGCGAAGTGATACATTTTATAATAGTTGAAATGGAATGGGCGGGACGTGTAGATAAGTTAAGGAATAAAAAGGGCTCTCTATTACAATCACATTCTTTAACTATTAACTTGTCATGATTAACCATTTAATATTTATTGCATTACACTCGCTTCAATGATAGAGCCACGCGATGCTTAGTATAAAATAAAATTTAAGTTAGTATGTCTTTAAAAGGTACCCTGTACCTATTTAAACGCAATGTTTGGGGATATATTTTTAGGACCCCAACTAGTCCTTTTCGTGCCTAGATTTTTTTTATGACCGTAGAACTGCTTTGTTGTTTGCAGGCTCACTTAGGGGGAACTATGAATCATGGTCGAGGCCACGCACCAAGACCAAGATACTTAAATTTACATGGCTCACTTTTGATTACACCTTTTTGTCTTGGGCGTGCAGTACATTGAGGGGTTAATAAACAGGCCCTAAATAATTGGCCTAATTGATTGGTTCAAACAAGTGATTTTTTTCTCCCCGTCATCATACTAGCTAGCTAGCAGTTGACAGAAAATCTTGATTGTTGGTTTGAGCAAGAGAAGATCAAGTTGTTTTACATAAACAGGTAGGTCATTGGGGGACGACAAATATTTTTATCTCCAGAAGGGAGATAGTTTACAGGAAGGAAAGTTACTGATTGCACCCAGTCACGTTGAACAGGGAGTAATGGAAAATATGGGAATCATGAAATCTCATGATTTCCTCCAGTGCCAGTGTGACCCTAGATAAAGAACAAGTAAGGTTGGTGTTAAATACACAATTTCATTTATTTACCTTTTGTTTAATATCTAAATCTATAATGTCATTTTCACAATGTAACTTCCACAACGTTTGTCATGATAATTCATCAATAAAACAAACAAACAGATTTAAGGTGAAATCATAATTTATAAATATAAAACTAATCCATAGGACATAGGTATATACATCAGTTGGCAATTACTGTTCAATATAAGACTCGGCTACCAGCTGATTCTTCCATTTAACTTTAGAATTGAATTTCTAATGATTATTATCTATAATTAAATTTTAAAGTTATTATACTTATTTAGTGAATTGGTAATATTATATTTAACGATTTTTTTTTGTTTAAAAGAAATTATAAAAATATTTACTCTTTGTTTAATAAATAATTTATTTAAAAATTAAAATCTTCTTCAATTATAAACCAAATTATAATTATTATTTACTACGGGAAACAGACAGTGAAAAATACACTCCCGCGCCGGGATTTGAACCACGGGTCTCCTGTATAAGGGTCTCCTGTATACAGGAGACCCGTGGTTCAAATCCCGGCGCGGGAGTGTATTTTTCACTGTCTGTTTCCCGTAGTAAATAATAATTATAATTTGATTTAAATTAAAATTTAAACTTTCCGTAGTATGAAAACTACCAAAAACTTAAAATTGAATTTCGAATTGATTGTACAAGGTACAGGTACTAATTGAGTACTTTATAATTATAAGCGTTAATTCTTGGTTTAGTTCTAATGTCATAAATATTGACTGTCTAAATGTATATGAATATTGAAAGCTTGGATTCGGGACTAGTTATCGATCACGGCAGTTAAAAATCATTCTCCTGCGTAGCTTAGTTGGCCAGAGCATCTGTACTAGAAATACAGGAGACCCGTGGTTCAAATCCCGGCGCGGGAGTGTATTTTTCACTGTCTGTTTCCCGTAGTAAATAATAATTATAATTTGATTTAAATTAAAATTTAAACTTTCCGTAGTATGAAAACTACCAAAAACTTAAAATTGAATTCTTCAATTATTCTTTTTTCCCTTCTTTAGATAAAATCTGGTTCGTACCTCGGGAGTAAAAATCAATTGTACCCGAGCGATAATTAATATAAAGGTTCCCTCGGCTTCGCCTTAGGAACTAACTTCATCGCTCACGGTACAATGATTTACTTTACTCCCTAGGTGCGTAAATAACTATATCTACCTCACAAAATGCACATTTGTAACCAAAAAGAGAATTATGAATTATGTATAGTAATTATTAATTGTTCAATTAAATTTTAACTTGGATGGCACAGGATGGACACACAATGGCTGGAAGAATTAGCTATGTAGTGCAATGTGGGTGTTAGTTGTTGTGACTAGCTGCTTTCTTCGCATTTTCAGCAAGGACTGGGAGAACTAGCTTTGTAGAACAAACAATGTGGCTGATAATAGCTGTGACTTGCCACTTTCCTTCACATTTCCCAGCCGCCGCAATACTTGTCGGACAGCTACATTCAAATTAGTAATAAAGCTGCTTATATTTCTGAAACAAAGTGAACAAAAAGTTTCAAAAATAATGTAATTTTGAAGGCTATACTCGTATATTGTACTGGTGTATTTCCCCATTTAATTTTGTGCTACACTTTATTATCCATGTATAATATTATATCTTTTTCTGTCTCTAGGGTACCACGACATCATTTCTTTGGTGAATCGTTCATCCTTCACTCTAACGATATGTCCACTCCATTTCCATTTTCTCTCAGTCATAGTCTCACCTATATCTGCTAGCTTTGTTTGATTCCTAATCCAAGTATTTGTTTTCCTATCCTTCCTACTAATCTTTAACATGCTCTTCTCCATCCTACGTTGGAGACAGAAAAAGAAATCAAGGAAGACTAGAGACAGAAAAAGAAATCAAGGAAGACCGAGTGTAAGATGGGATGATGAAATGCGCAGGGTTATAGATAGGAAAAGATTGTGGCAAAGAATTGCACATGATAGGAATGAGTAGAAGAGAATGGGTGATATATATTGTAAAAGTTTACCTCTATAAAAATTAAATAAAATACAAAAAGAGAGATAAGTACATATATTTAATTACTTAAGAACATAAAATGAATGACATAAGAACATAAATGAAATAAGAAACATAATATCATAGCAAGAAACGATTGAATGAACTTTGGCTAGAAAGGTTTAAGGTGAGGACACCTACCTAGCTGTCGAATGCAAAATTATTTTTTCTCGGTTATTTCCTTACAAAATCTTCAGCAATAAAAAATACTTTTTTTATCTATCAGTTTTTTTTAACGTGTTCTATATCCTCCGGAAAACGAGGGGAAAGAAATAAACCTTTCATGAGAAAATTACCCAGACTTTATATTAGGTATACACTAGGAATATATTTTATACAACCAGAATTTGTAAACGACTAATAATAATCTTAGTGTAGTTAGGAAATTAATAATAATTATATACAGTATCCGCTGAATACCGCGAGAATGTTACTGATTGTCCTTGTTGTTCCACAAGAGTGTTTTGCCGTTTACGGCACCAATTAACTTTGCAGTCTCCATACTCGTCGGGAGATGTCGCACTAACGAGGGAAAGAATAGTACATGTAATGTGTCAATAGTCAATGATGAGTGGATCGTCGCCTGTAGTCGGTAGCTCACGATCGCTTGCAGTGGACGCCGTTCAATTAATTTCTGTGAATTGGGACAACGCTCCAACTGTTAGTCGTTCGTAGTAGCTTCAAGTGGACGGCCTGCCTTAATATTACAGGACAAGGCTTCTCAGGTTTAAAATGGACAAAATACTATGATGTCATTCATCTTCCTATATAATATTACAAAATATAATATTACCTATTTAGAGCAAATATATTTTTATAGCACAAATCAGTAATAAAAAATGAGCGGCATATCAATATTAAATTAATCAATGAGCTAAATACGAGCAAATTGACAACTTTAAGCTAGATATCGTTCTCTCCTACCTTCCTTCAAACAAAAAACAAACTGCTTTTACCTTAAAATCATAAACTGATTTAAGAACAACAGGATATAGATAGTCGTCGACTGTTTGTCTCAAGACGTTAGCTCTCGCTGAACCGCCTCTTCTAACTAGGCTACCGGAACTATACCCAAAAATTAATTGCTGAAAAAAAACATGGCAGCATTATTATTATTTACTTTATTGTAATTTTGTCCTTACTTGATTGATTGATTACCATTTATTGCACTTTCAAAAACAAATAAATGTACATTTATAATATATAATAATATAATATATAAATTTATTTAAATAAGCTTTACATAAGAGAAATAATTACAATAATTAAATGATTGATTTATCTAATTTCTATAAACATTTCTTAGTTTAGCCGCAAAAGCGATTTGCTTGAGCGCTGCTAAAAATGTTTTTTTAAAGTTCATTTTAAGGTTTATAAGTTCATTCTAAGGTTTATAAGTTCATTCTAAGGTTTATAAGTTCATTCTAAGGTTTATAAGTTCATTTAAAATTAATAGATATTTATAAATTAGTACATAACAAAATTTTATTTTAATTAATCTTTAGTACATAATTTCATTTTAAGTATTTATATAAAATTAATTTAAAAGAATTTAAACATTTGGGAAATAATAGTTATTAAATAGTATTTTGTCATAGTTTGTACATACTGTAATTATTATGAGTTATTATTTGAAAGTGAAGGTTTTATCCAATGTATTATATTCTGTTTATATAATGTTTGAAATATAAGTTAGTTTTAATATGATCTGGTAGCTTATTAAAGATTACAGGTGCTCTTGCAGCAGCATGTCGCTGTAACATAGATGTTGGACACTTAAGTGTTCTAACATGTCTGTTTGTTTTATTTCTTGTGCTACGATCATGATTAATATAATCTTTCTTTTCATGGAAAAATTGTAATAAGACTTGTTTTTTAAATAACTGTTTAACATTAAGGACAGGAAAATCTTGTTACAGCTGTTCAGTAGAGTAAAGTCTAGGTTTTTTAAGAATAGTCTTGACTAACAAGGCATGCCGCGTCTTATCTTATTGACTATCAAGACATACTCGTACGTAAATAGGTATTATGGTATGATGCCTAAAGTCGAAAAAGGAACTTGCACTAGTCATACACATAACTAGGTGGACTCGGCCCTCTGTAATAGAATGAAAATAAGGATTTCTAGAGCACCGGTTTTCATACCAATCACTTATGCTTAACATGCCTAAATAGGTATTGGGGGACTTGAGCGGTGAACGGGATGAAGGCTAGTATTAAATAAAACTAGCTAAGTACACTTTTTTTTCTTTTTTCTTTTTTTTTTGTTAAACTGCATAATATGATATAGGTTGAGTTTATTAAAGAAAGTTAATGTGATACTCACCTTGACTAATTTGATAAGAAATACAGCAAAGGTCAATATGGATATTGTAACCAGGGAGCCTTCAAAGGAAGGAAAATCAATTCGTTTCATCTTTCTCATCTTTTGCTCCGGGTGCCTCCACAAGGCTGAACTTCTGCTCCCTGTGAATTTGTAATTTACTTTTTAGGTATCTTAAAATTAATTGGTAATAAGTTTTTAGAAACTACAGTTTCTGAACGTCAGGTGACGTCTTTAGTTCCTAGTAGGTTAATTCACCACGTCACCTGGCATTCTAAAAAAGAAATTTTTAAATTACTTAAACAATTGACGATTTAGAATCTTTAAACGAAGAGCAATAAGCGTAATAATGAAGAGAATTACTATAAACCTGAATTCAAATAAGCAAACTGATCATGGGAAAGATAAGATAATTTAATTGAATATAGCTACACAGGTAGCTAAACTGTAATTAATATATAAACTGGTCTGGGGGGAGCACATTTAAGTCAGTTTAGATTGGGGGGGGGGGGGGGGTATTCGTACTGGTAACAAGAAAAGGGTCCTACTTATTCAACAAAGCAGCTGAAAAAAAGTGCTACTAATAAACAAAAAAATCTCCGCGCCCAAGTTAACAACAACTGTTAGAACGTATTCGTTAGAAAATGTTATGCTGATGCTTACTGCAGTACAATATCGGCTAATTCGGATTGTACGTGCCACGTGCTATCGAAATTTCTTCGAGTTGGACCTCTACCTGGTTTATATACAGGAGGGTTGTGTTTTCTTCAGAAAATGAGCAGATCGGCTACTGAAAATTCAAGGGCACACACAAATCAAGGTGTTTAATTTAATATGCAAGATATTATCACCAAACCTCAAAGTGGTGGCACGTACAATACGAATTTACTTACAAAATCTTACTGTAAGTCATGGACGTCGTCTATTATTGGGGGGGATTTATAGCGGGGGGGTCCGGAAAAAATTTTGAAAATATAACCTCTCAAAACAGCGCTTTTATGCATTTCTGAGGTGAATGTAAAAAATATGTATTAAAAAAAAAATACGACGGTATTTTTTTTTACTGTATGGGTCTGGGGGGGGGGGGCCCGTGCCCCCTGTGCCCCCCCCCCCCCCCCTGGATAAGCCACTGGGAAGGCCAGACATAGAGTGTTGATGTCACCATAATTTCTCATCGTGGCTTTAATATCTTCTAGTGCTTGACATGTAGTAATGTGTAGGAATATCATATCCCCTTGTCAATACAGGGGGCACTCCGACTCCTAGTAGGTGGCTCTTGGGATATTCATGGAAATTGAGATACTGCTTCTCCTGTAGAAGGATCTTTGGTACATTATATCTCTGGTCTAACAGGGGTTAGCCCACTACTTACCCTCCCTAATAAGAGTATGAAAAAAAATCATAACATAACTTAGCCCCAAAACTCTATAACTAACTATTACTAGAACATCAGAGGATTTTTAAATAAAAGCGTGTAAAACGAAGAACACAAAACACACAATTATCACGGATTCATTAAAATTTACTTAACTAAGTCTGCTAAGGAGAGATTTAACTTAATTCTTTAACTTACTCTACTCGTAGCATAATTAGCTATCCCAAACTATAGAAACACTTCCACACCGAGTATAATTCTCTTATAGGTTGATTTAGCACTAAATGATTACTGTTTAATTATTTAATCATTTTTTTTCATATGATTTGCTTAAAATATGTTGTTCACGCATCCACAGCAATTACTGAACTTATTAGATTAACATGTAAAGATTTTGAGCATTTTTAAAAATATATGCAACTGTTGAGCAAGTAGAAGTAAGTTTACGTTTATTTCATATTGCGGAATGTTTTGAAACAATTGAATAGCTACTTGAAGAAAAGTTATAGGGGGATACTCGCTGTAGGGCCCAAAAAAAAACAACTCTATTAGCTAAATGGAGAAACATGTGTGTTTCAGACACTTGTTTAGTAGTTTAGCTCATTAAACATTTGACGAGTGAAATCGAATTCATCTAATGCCTATAGAAAGCGCTACCACTCCAAAATTGCTAGACGAATGCACACGTAAATTTGTGTTGTAGGAATTTGAGATACTACACGTAACGTCACGTATGGTATTGACGGCAGTCCGTGATCAAAAGTTGCTACCTATCTTGTTCATTTTACAGAGGCCTAACTAGAGTATTTAGTATCAGGGACAAAATCGGTTTTCGAGCCCCCTGTGAACCAAACCAACACCGATCGACTCAATCCCCAACGCGAAGAGCAATAACCCGGTCATGGTCATAATCCCGAATAATTATAAAATATCTAATGCCAATATTACAACACCAAATTACTCACTTATAGAAGACAGTAGGGCAATCTGAAAGTCAGTTAAATTCTTCGCTGAAATTTTATCGGTTTCGATCCAAACATTGTGGAAGCGATTGAGCGATTGTCTGAGCGACGGTTCGAATAAATGAAGTGTCACGTTGTTTTCAACCAGCCCACATCCTCGACTTGGCAAATTCCGATTTGTTTGCTTTACTAAACTGGCTGGCGTCTTCGAAGTATCTGTCGTCTTCGAAGTATCCGTTGTCTTCGAAGTATCTGTCGTCTTCGAAGTATCTGTCGTCTTCGAAGTATCCGTCGTCTTCGAAGTATCTGTCGTCTTCGAAGTATCCGTCGTCTTCGAAGTATCTGTTGTCTTCGAAGTATCTGTCGTCTTCGAAGTATCCGTCGTCTTCGAAGTATCTGTCGTCTTCGAAGTATCCGTTGTCTTCGAAGTATCTGTCGTCTTCGTTTTTACATCGAAAATATAGTCAAGTTTTTTTTTTACATCCTCGACTTTTTTTGTCGGAGTGTCATTTTTCGTTGAAGAGCTGTTTTGAACAAAGAGAAAAACTTGAGATCGGGGGTCAAACACACTTGTATTTGAAGGATACCAGCTGTTATTTCGGGGTGGATATTTGGCCAGGTCTGGTTCCAGCAGAGGTAATTCTAACCATTCACACCAACAGACTTTAACAAGAAACACTAAAACCGAAATAATTTTGTACCTGAAACAGAACTCTAACATTTTAGCAACCTGATAAATAGTTGTCAGGATAATACAAATAAACAAGTAAATAATTATCTATAGCACTTTTGGAGAGATATGTTAAAGAAGATTGCAATCGGCCTAAATAAACATTAATATACTCTAACAAGATAAAAGTATGCAAAATAGGAGAGTAACGGTATAAAAGAAAATATAAAATTCTAATATATAAATATTAGCGTGGTATACTCCACGTAGCTTTTGGTAATGTAAATAAAATATAAAATATCAACTCTAAAATTAATGTGCGATAAATATAACAAAAAAAAATGAAGTACTTAAAATAATATAAGAAACTTTAAATAGTGGAAATTTATTCCTAGATAAAATTGTCCCCCCCCCCCCCCCCCCCCCTGGTCGTTTAATTTATAATTTGAGAGGTGATTACAGGCAGAAAGTCGAGAACGTAATGGTCTAGAGTAAAGTCCTAATGAGCATGAGTGTTTCAGTTATGGGTTGTTTATAGTGTAGTAAAAAGGGTTTTCTTTAAAAGTAATGGTTACATGTGCTTGATGGCCTGTGGCAGTTGCTCGTTGCAGTTCCATTTATGTAATTTTAAGACTATTATTTATTTTTATGCGGGTCTCTTTTTCTTATATACGAGTACTTTGCTTTAAATACAAAATATTTATAGTGAAAATAACCGTGCTAGCTTGTTATTTTATTTTTCTAACCAACACGCGTAATTTGGGTGTCAGTCGTTTCACACAACCTAATTGTAAATAACATGGCACCTATTCCATCTTTACGAAAGTGTGATTTATATAATACATATAAGTTTATCAGTATGTTAAAGTGTCACTATCCCATTACTAATAATTAATTATAATTGTTTTCATTTTTTCAAGTATATAACTTCAAGTTAAAATCACTTTAATAACTAAAGTATATAATTGAATTTGTATGTCCCCTTTTTTACTTTAAATAAACAGGTCAAGTGTGTGCTAGTCAGCACACAGCGAGGGTCCGAAGGCTACACTGTATAGTTTAAGTAGTACCCTATTGATGGTGTTATTTAAATTGCAAAAAAGCTTACTTTGAACTATCCTATGGGTCTGATATTCTCAAAACACATAAACAAACTTCTGATAAAGTATTTTTTTGTCACAGAACCGGACTACAACCATATAAATACATCGAAAAGGAAAAGACCAAAGTTATAAAAAACGTATTTTGTCAATAAAAAATAAAATAATATTTTTCGAAATTTCCAAAAATTCTTCAAACTTGCCTACGCTCGCCCTATCAAAGTTATAACCAAAGAATTATATATTTTTGTAATTAGCTCGACGTACCCTTTCATATGATACCCTTCACGGTGTCGAAAAAAAATAAAAAAATGTTACCCCTTAAGTTTTTTTACTCTAATTCTTTTGAAAAATATTTTTTTTAAGTCGCTATATTTTTAAAATATATGGGCAGGTACAAAACACATACATGCCAAATTTCAAAGTGATCGGACAAAAAGTGTAGCCGTGAGAGCAGACGATAGGACGGACGGACAGACACACGCAGGAAAATATAAGGGTCCTTGGTTTTGCCTACGGACCCTAAAAAAGAATACGGCCCTATTGTAGTATATTTATCCTAAGTATCGTGTAAATAATGTGTGATTTCCTTTCCGAGAAATTACGGTAAACGTGAATAAAATAAAGAAAATCGGAAAGTATGTGCTTTCAGTACACACAATAGTCTGTAGCCTACTTAACAAATCGGGCGAGTTCGTTAACCGCCATAATTGGTCCCGCTGTTTTTGAGATAATGGCCTTTTAAAAATTTGTTTTAGCCATGTCTCTTGCTCGAACCGTTCCCAGAATATAATTTAAAGATTTTATATGGGGGGGAGGAGAAGGGGGACATTTTTCCCTAAAAAAATATTTAACTTATAAAAAAGGATACCCCTTTTTTGACAAAGAATAACTGATTTTTAAAGATTTTTCGGTTGATATGTTAAAAAAAAATTGTGGACACGAAATAACGCAATTTTGAATCCTGGCGCTGGAGTTTATTTTTATCTGTATGTCTCCCGTTGTTAATAATAATTATAATTTGATTTAAATGCAATTTTAAAGACACATGGTGCAAAGATGAATAGGTAGAAAAAGGCGTTTACCCTTAAAAAAATGTTTCTACCCCTTGTTTACGAGGGATTATTTTTTAAGGCTTCCCTATATTTTCCCTTTGTTCCAGTTATTAAACATAACATTACTGGGATGTTTCGACTTTTTGTGTAGAGTACTTTCGGAGACAGACAAACGCAGGGAATTCTGAGTATTCTCGTTCCGAGCAATGGACCGGACGAGTGGAATTTGCAAGAGCAAAATCTTTCATGGTTAGTAAAAGTTAATTTTAAAGCGAACACATGTCGATTTGAATTGACGATAAACAAGCACTGTCCGACCGCTTTACCTTATCTTATAGTGAATATAGTGAATTAAACATTCACTTCCTTAAACCGCTGTTAGTTACTATATAAGTAAGGGTTGGGATTTCAGTGGATCAATACTTCAAATTTTAAGAGTATACGGCCCAATTAGTTGTAAAAGTTGATTCGTCGTAAAAAAGCGGTATTTGTGTATAAATGTTATTCTTGCTCAATTCTTTCTTCAGCCCTCAATAAAAAGTTTATGTCCGTCATCCCCAAATTATGAATAAAAATGAGCTTGGAAAGATTTTGCTATCAATAATGATTCCTTAGATGCAGGATTAAGGATCAACCCGTCTAAAACTTTCCTAATGACAAATGGGACAGAAGAAGAAATAATTCTTGAAGGTAGAAAGTTAAAATGGGTTAAAGAAACAGTCTACTTAGGGCAAATAATTAGTATCCATGGAGGAAGTGTAAAGGAAATTGATAGACGCATTTCTCTTGCCTGGTCAAAATACTGGTCTATGAAATTCATCTTCAAGAGCCAAATTGCAATAGAATTAAAAAGGTCAGTTTATAATGCTACTGTCCTCCCATGTCTTACTTATGGAGCCCAAACCTGGGCAATAACCAAAAGGCAGACCCAAAGACTGCAGGCTACGCAACATGCCATGGAACGTAGTATGTTAGGGGTGAGGAAAAAAGAAAAAATAAGAAATGAAGTTATAAGAAGCAGATCTAGGGTTGAAGATGTAATGGTAAAAAATTAGGAAAGCTAAGTGGCAGTGGGCTGGCCATGTAGCAAGATGTACAGACGACCGCTGGACCAAGAAACTGACAGACTGGTACCCTTATGATGGTTCAAGGAGGAGAGGAAGACCAAAGATGAGGTGGGAAGATGATATAGTACAAGAGGTGGGACACCAATGGCAGAGACTTGCTCAAGACAGACAAAATTGGATTAGTCTGATGGAGGCCTATGCCCAGAAATGGGCCTGATTCTACAAATTCGAAATTGTACAGAATTAATAGTAAAGGTAATTATGTATGTGTGTAGATGTATGTATGTGTGTAGGTGGTGTATGGGTGTGTATGTATGTGTGTAATTGTGTACATATCTATATCTATAATCTATAATTAGATAAATAAATTTTTGAATAATCTAAATTAAAAAAAAAAAAAAAAAAATGTAAGTAAAGGAAATATTTTTGTTAAGACTTTTTAGTTTGAAAATTTACTCAGCTGTTTGTATAATGTGGAATCTATTAAAGGCTTTATTATTATTATTATTTAATGATTCCTTAAAGCCGTTTTTGATCGCCAACTATTTTCTTAATAACGATTAAGATCTTAAGGATTATACGAGATTCATACCAATATTGTACCATGTTCACCATCAATTTGTTTTCGCCTTCTTAATGTTCACTTGCAGAATTGGTAAATGTATTAACGAGTTTTCTCATGGTATTTTTGTAGTAAGTCATTGAACCTGTTTTATGAAACTTCTCAACCTAATAATCTATCTAACTGCTCAAGACTATTATCAATCTCAAAATGATTGTCACTTTCTGATATTTAGTTAATATCTACAAAATAAAAACAACTTTGCCAATGAATAGTCGGTAATGTTTAAATTCAATAAAAAAAAAGTTTAAAAAAAAAAACTTACTTAAAAAACAAAACAGTTATATTATAGAAATTAAATTTATGGCTGTCAAGATTCTATAAGAATGAAATGAAATGACCAAGTAATAAATAAAATACCTTAATTATAAATAGGATAAAAAAAAAAATGAACAATAGAATTGGTAATAAATAAATAACGAATTATCGTTGGAAAAATCAAATACATAATAATTATTAGGATAATATGTAGTTATTTGTAAATAATACGAATTGTTGATAACGTAGAAACATACATGTTGGGGATTGATGTGAAGGAGACGAGAGAACCGGTGCACGACTGACTCGTGAAGTTCAGTGTCACAGTGTTGTACACTTGGACGATTCAAGCGTTCCGCCTCCTTCACCTAACTAACTCACCTTCTCACGAGCTTCTTCCAATAATAAAAACAAAACCAAAAAAATTAGTCTTTGCCTCATGCTAGGAATCAGTGGTTATGTTTGTTTTTAGAGCACTTATGTGGGCCAAGCCGTTAAATGAAATGCCTTAACAATTTCGTTAAGAAGAAAAACATTTTCGGCAAAAATCCTGAGAATGTACTTGTTGAACTCTTCACTTATTGCACAACTCAAGCTACAACTTGGAAAGGGGGATTATAACTACAAGCTGACGTGTTTTAAGGATGCCGAATGGGCAGGAAGCTTGTAAGATCGGAAATCCTCAAGTGGGTTTTTAATACAATTTTGTGGAGGAGCTGTTTCTTGGGAAGCAAAGAAACAATCATGCGTTCCATTAAGTTCGACCAAAGCAGAATATATTTCGCTTAGTGAAGCATGCCAAGAACTGTAATGGATAAGAAAACTACTTAAAGACATCCATATAACACCGACAAAAATAAGTTTGCTCGAGGACGATCAGAGAATCAGAGCACACTCAAGATGCTAGATCATGAAGGCGTGAAGACCAGATCAAAACATATTGAGGTAAAATATAATTTTGCCCGAGAACTAAAAACAAAAAAAAATAAATCGTATCTTCGTATTGTCCTACGACGGATATGTTAGCAGACATATTGACTAAGCCTTTACACGGGACGAAAATAAGAAACTTAAGGGAAAGAGGTTAAAAATCAATTTTCTAAGTTAAATAATAACAAAATTAATGTAAAAAAAATAAATAAAAATAATAATAATATATATATATATATATATATATATATATATATATATATATATATATATATATATATATATATATATATATATATATATATATATATATATGTATATATATATATATATATATATATATATATATATATATATATATATATATAAATAACTATAGATATAATAATTTGAGAAGGGTTGTTAGAATACAAATTAATTATTCCTAAGCAACTAAAAATATTGTTATGTCAAAGTAAAAACAATCAGTTGTTCGCGTTTGCCTTATTTTGTCCCTTTAAGTTAAGGTATCTCATGACTCGTTTTAACTCAGTCCAGTCACTTTTAGTAGTATAATAAGTCGTTCTACTGAGAATTGCTACGCTGGCTGATATAATATCTGGCCTGGGGCCTGGTATTGTATTCCTAAATATGTAATGGCTTAGATCTCCTAAAATTTTAATTTAAATTTTCTTGTCTATGAGTAAAATGTTCAACTTGATCAGAGGATACGATAACATCGTTTATACGTACCTATAATAAAATATATATATGTTAGTACTATTTATTTATTTTACGAATAAACAGCAGTCGGCTTCACCTCTTCTGAAACCGTTCTCTCCCTATACGCTGTTTATTTAATCATTTCATGCCTTTGCGGATTGTTTTAAACCGTATATACTCTTTTTGAGTTTACAAACTTAGTAAGGTTTATTCTGATCTTCAAATCCGTAAGGTTGACGCATATAGATTGTCTCCGTTAAATCTCCGTTGAGATATGCTGTTTTCAAGTCCAGATGTTTGACTTTCATACCGTTTAAACTTGCTATTATTAATAATGTTCTTATTGATGATTGTTTAATTACAAGAACAAATACTTCGTCAAAGTCTTCGTCTTCACGATATTTCTGGCTAAACCCTCTAGCCACTAATCGAGCACGATATCTTGTAGTGTTGTTTACAGGGTATTTCTTAATTTTATATACCCATCTACAATCTAACGTTATCTACGACGTTTCTATTTTCCGTGTTTTCTACTAACTCCCATGTTTCACATTTCTCCATTGAGTTTATTTCTTCCTTCATTGCTAGCCTTCTTCTAGCCATTGTGGCGAGTTAGGTTTCTTCATAGCTTCTAGCGGTTACATGATAAAATTACACAGGACAAAATTACACAGGAAAAAATTACACTGAAAAAATTACACACGGACAAAATTTCACACGGAAAAAATTACACGGGGAAAAAATTACACATGCATAAATTACACATGCGAAAATTACACTATGAAAAAATTACACATTTAAAGTTTTTTGACAAATTAATTAAATAGTTTGGTTGTCAAATCAATGTTGAAATAATTTATAATTTTAATTTTAACCCACCCTTAAAAAAAAAAATTGTAGTAATTTGGAAAGAAATAGTTAACGCATAAAAATAACAGATCCTAGTCCACTGCTTTAAATAATGCTACCACAACTGAAAAAATGGATAAAATCAAATATTATAAATCCATAACTTCTTTAAATTAATATTATTCTTATAAGGAGGGTTGGAATAAACCTAGTAGCACCCTAAATAACGTTCTATTTCTGCCTAAGAAAAGAATGTTGTGGAAGCTGTACTTATCAAATAAAAGGTATTAAATTTTAAAAAAATAATAATAATAATAACACACACATTTTGCTAATAATGATGTAATTGATAATTTCTATAATAATTAGTACATGGATCAAAGTTAACTATAAAGTATTAAAAAATATACACTATGTCATATGAGCTAAAGAGTTCAAGAAATCTAATCTTCTATTTGAGTCATAATTCTGTACAATATTTGATATACGGTTTTTCAAAGAAATATATCTAACACGTCCGGGGTTTCGTTGACCAGTCAAATACAGCAAATAATTTGTATGTTGTAGGGATAATTCTTTGACTATGTTGTTCAAAAATTTCTATACAGTTGGATGAGAACACTGAAAAAGTGACTGAAGTCCGTAGTGCATCCTTCGATACAATTTGTAGTCCTTGCTACACAGTTGGATGGAACAGACTAGAGTTATCAGAAGGGCCCGAATATTTTGATTAAGGGCTTTATTAAAGATCAAGCAGAAAACATAAGAAACCCTAGGGTATGTAAAAGCTATACAGAGTAAAAAAACATGAATAGAAATAATACATAAACTGAAATAAAGAAAAACTTACGTGAAAAAAAGGGGAATGATGTTAAGACAATATAAGAAAAAACAAACCATAGTAAAAACACTTAGAACACCGGTAAACTATAATGTGTATATATATATATATATATATATATATATATATATATATATATATATATATATATATATATATATATATATTTATTTATTTTAAGTAGCACTTAGTAGTAATTAATACTTTTTATTTTTATTTATTTATTTGTTTTTAATGATCAATTTTATCTATATATAGCCATTAAAATTATAAATTATTTCAATATTGATTTGACAACCAAACGATTTATTTGTCAAAAAACTTTAAATGTGTAATTTTTTCTTAGTGTAATTTTCGCTTGTGTAATTTATGCATGTGTAATTTTTTCCCCGTGTAATTTTTTCCGTGTGTAATTTTGTCCGTGCGTAATTTTTTCCGTGTAATTTTTTCCTGTGTAATTTTGTCCTGTGTAATTCTTTCCAGACACCCTTCTAGCTATGTAGTCGGTTCATCATCTTCTATTATTTAATGTATATAATTATCTTGAATTATTTTTTTCTAACCTATCAACACTATGCGTTTGTTTCTCTTCATTTTCTGATTGATTTCCTTTAATAGACTCTGAAATTTGTCTTTTTTCTTTAGTAAATGATATTTCTATTTCTTCTTCAGATTTTTCTTCTTCATTGATTATGTTTTGTTTCTTTTCAGTTTTATGTTTACAATTTAAATTTTCTATTAATTTAACATGGTAATTACTACACGTGTTTATATCTAATAATCTGTCAGCTTCGGATTCTTTGCAATACCCTACAAGAAGTAACTTTTCAGCTTTATTGTCAAACTTTCTTCTCTTTTCGCTTTGGTATCAAAACGTAAGCTGTATAGAACCAAATACTTTTACTCTGCTAATATCAGTTTTTTTTAAACAGTTCATATGGTGTTTTATCACAAGCTTTTGTAGGTAATATATTTTGAAGATAATTCACAGTCATCACAGTTACCCCCCCATTATTCATTATCTAAGTTAAGCTTCTAATAACATATATTTAGCCATTTCAGTTAAATAACGATTTTTTCTTTCAGCTACGCCATTTTAGGACGGACTGTAAGGTGCTGTGTATTCGTGCCGAATTCCTTTTTCTTAAAGTATGAATCTAAATAATCTTTTGAAACATATTCACCACCACGATCACTTCGGAGTGTTTAAATAGCTTGGTTTAATACGAGACGGTGTTTTGGTCTAAAGATCAATTCTCTTAGCTCGAGCTTCACCGCTGAATTAATAGCAGTTTTAACAGCTCTTAAATCTCTGTTGACATCCAGCAACAACAAATTCGTCATCTTTACTGATAATAAAAATAATCTGTATTAAAATTAATGACTTGACAGCCAAAATTGAAATCAAACAAATTCCATCGGCAGTTTACTTTATTTATGTACCAACAATAGATTCTGAGAGTTTGAACGGTTTAAGAAGCCTACGAGTATATTCGAAAAAATGTTTGATTTACTTTTGGAAAAAAAAAAAAATCAATTTTTAAAAAGAAATCAACTTTTTTTCAAAATATTTCCAAAACTAACAATGTTATGAAAAAAATTATAGAATAAGACAATGTAGGTTTCTTCTTATTGAAAAAGTTTCCTTTTATTTATTTTTGTAGGACAAAATTTGACAGAGTTATGACCGTTAGAAGCTCAAAACTAAGTACGAAGACCACCATTTCTGAAAATAACAGGACTCATAGCGCTTCAAATTCCCTACAAAATGGTTTTTTGAGCGAATTTATAACTTTAAAATAAAAAAAGTTATGGTAAAAAGAGTAATCGCAATTTTTCAGTAAAATTTTCGGAGCAGGTAAATTACCATCATCCTAGTGTATTTTGAATCGCTTGTGAATTGATTTGAGTATTTTAATAATTTACTTACACACACGGACCCGAGTTCTTGTGTATATGTATGAGAGTATGAGTACACGTAAGTACACAGTAGATGGACCACAGAGAAGTAGACCAAGAATAAATTAGAAGTAGAGCAGAGAAAACACGAGGTTTGCGGTTTGCCTCATTTATAAATTAAATAAAAGATGTTATTTTGTTAATCAATTTACAATTTAAGTGTGCTAATAGCAGGCCCGGCCTGGCCCACCTGGACGCGTCCCGGTGCGCCCCCTCATTTATTGTTAGGCGCCCTTCAAATAGAGCAGAAGCTAAAGGGAACTGATGAAACTAGTCAAGAGCAGATGTAAGTGGATGTGTTTTACATAGTTGTGGACACAGCTATCAAATTATAGAAAAAAGATTTGTCAATCATAAAATTTGTACTCCGACCTTTCCTGGTTTGATCCAAAAAGATTCCATGCAGGGCCGGATATAGCTACCGCCAGCCCCCGCGGTGCGGGGGGGCCCACGGTCCTGGGGGGCCCAGTCAGAGATGTAGAAAAAAAATGTTTTACAACAAAAAAGGCAAGAAGGATATTGTGATCAGTAGCGTAGCTATGGGCCCGAATTGCGGGCACGTCCCCGGTGCCAGGGGGCCCACAAATAAAAAAAAACATGGAACTACTATCTTTGTACCGCAATGTCGATGGGGCCCCTTTAGAGTATAATTAAATCAAAACTGGAATTATACTCATATACCTTTGTCCTTTGTCAGAGGACCCCATTCAGTGCTGAACGCAAATGTTTCAATTATCATTTTTTTGGCGAGGGGCCCACTGCCCTAATTACGCCACTGATTGTGATAAACTTAAAATGTTTCCTAACTTGTCATGAATACGGAAGTTTGATTTTTTTTTGTTTAATTTAGTTACTTAAATTTTTGTGATGTTTTCACCTTATTCAATATGGTCAAAGCTAATTTAAAGGAGAGAAACTGACTGACAAATCATATTAACTGATATTAATACATTTTACATTTTCTACTTGTAATGCAATTTTTAAGCTTGCCAGCTACAAAACAACTTAATTATTTGTGTTTTTTTTTAGCCCACCTTAGTTAAACTTCAAAATTCGTCCCCACGCCAAACCTCATTTCCTGTAATTTTGATGGATGTCTGTAAGGACAAACTTGCCCTCAAAAATCCTTAAAACTCATCTTTTTGCACTTAAATTTTAAAAAAAATTCCGGGGGAGGACCCCCGGCCGTTGTTTGTTCAATGGGGTCCAGATGCTAACTTGCCATTGGGCCCAGAAATCCTCTCAGCGGCCCTGATATATAATACATATATCTGGTCACTATACATAATAACTAAATCAGCTCAGTTTTTATTTTACCTAAACAATAAAATAGGTATCTTCGAAAAGGACTAACGAAAAAAATTTAAGACCCCATTGTCGGATAAGCTTGAAAATTTTTTTATTTGAAATATTACAAAAGTTAATATGGAAGGGGAGTAGTTATAGGACCCCCGGTATAATATTGTTGTTGTTGTGAGGAGGTAAATTGCATTTTTATTTATTTGAGAGATATTCGCAGTATATTACCCTTCATTTCCATACTATGCTTATTATTCTTATTTAGGTCTTTAGGGCATTAATAATTTTTAAGTCAATCCGTTTTTGGCTATATTTCACCTCCTATGAGGCCTCTTCAGGCCTAAAAGATTTTTAAAATTTTATTTCTTATATCTACATTAACTTTTAACTTACATCTTTATATAACATGTTGACACAACTTTTAAACAAAACGTAACACTTTTTTTTAAAGAAAATACGTGTGGCGTCGCAGGACATTAGGAACGAAGTTCCTTACACTTTTCATTAAATATACAAATTATAAATTCACACTACTAAGTATACGATGATTACGATGCTAACTACTTATGCATGGCGGTGTTACAAAAGAGACAAAATTAAAAGTAATTAACTTCTTCTCTACTCAAAAAAGTCTGCTTGTATCAGGTTGAAATTTTACATGCCTGTTTTGTTTCAATTTTACTTTACTTTGTGTATGACGTTTTATAAAAATCGGTTATAAGATATCGGTTAGATGTAGTTTTCTCTATTTTAAACGTTTAGGTCCGCTTTAATAAATTTAGCGATCATTAACACTTCATAGCAGTATCGGTGTTGAGTTAACTAAAAAAAAATAATTTAAAAAAGTTGAAGTTAAATGTCTCATTGAATAGAATAAATTAGAATTTTTCCGGTCCAAAAAGTTCAATTTTACTTATGAATGTTTACGCGAGCGTTGCAAAAATAAACACGTCTTCTAAATCGGTCAACTTTGGCTCAAGTTATCGTCATGGGTTGATTTCAGTTTTGTGACGGTGTTTTTTTCGGATTCACTCCCGGGCTCCAGGCGCTGTAACGTG